>JAECUM010021066.1:0-36793 GCA_016617855.1 Megalonaias nervosa
TATATATATACTAAAATTTAATTTAAATATTTGTCTTAATTATAATAATGGAGGAATTATCCATCATTGAGCCTACCGCAATCTCGGCGGGAACTAGATTTGATCTTGACAGACTATCAGATTATAAATTTAGTGTTTCGATGCAAGATCTAGCTTTAACAAATGAGGATATAACCGAACGTATCCGTGAAGCCAAGAAGGAATTTCGTGACAATGGTGCGGCTCATGTGTGGTCACCATTTAGGATCGGAAATATTGTCGATACTATAATGAATGACAAACGAGGAAGAATGATTATTAACCACCTTGATGTTCAAAAATATTTTATTTTAATAAAATTTATTGTAAGGACATACGACGATACTTGGATTATACGTGACAAGCGTGATCCAGTCCGCATACAGTCTGGAAATAATATTGTCCTTCTTGAGTAATAAATCCAAGCCCGGAATACTGACTGGTATTGACAAACCGTATTATGAACGAAGATACCCTGTGACTGCGGTTGTCTATGCAATATATCCGCTGAATAATAAACCTAACGTTGCGGATCTCAAACCGATGAGACTGTCAGAGTCAAGAATAAACTGTGTAGCTGAACGAGTTACAGAACACTTCACAAACGCGATACGTGGTAATGGTTTAACAGATTTACGACGTAAAAAAATAAATACATGGGCAGAAGCAGTTAAAGATACCGGAGCGTCTATCAAAGATGTTGCTGAGCTGGGAAAGCTATTAAAATTTCCAATAACAGTGAAGACGTTAACCGGAGAGATTTTGTATAAATCGAAATATCAATCAAGAGGAGCTTCGATAGATATCATTGATCACAACGCACATGCATGGACTTTGGCAGTAACAATATTTCGACGAGACAGAACGGTTAAATTTTATGATGGTAATATATTTGATTTTATCAGGAATATCAGTAAAAGTGATCCTGTGTCTGTTTGGTTGTTTCAAAGTTCAGAATATGATTATTACGATCAGTTTGTACGGCCTGGTGGGGATATTTATCGTAGAGAATCTCTTCATGAAGAAATGGATCATCTTGCGCTGAAATATACTTCTGACGATGTCAAAGTTAGACAATTACTGAATAATTGTTTTACAGTTCCATCAATTGCTGCTCACTTTGCTCAGGAGAAAAATTTATGGAAACCGACACAATTGGAATTTATTGAAGATATCCAGAAAAGTTGTATAGAATATGGACACGGTGGATTATGGAATACTAAATACAAGTATAACGACGTTATCTCCGTTGATATGGTAGCGTGTTATCCTGGAAGTTTTCTTGGATACGGAGAATGTTCTAGATACTTTAAGAGATTCGGACATCCATCATACGAGATGACCAGAGTTGCGATAAACGGACCCTTACCAGATTTTGACTTAACCGGATTTGCCTATATAGAATCATTTGAGTTTACAGAAAATCTCCATCCGATCACTTATGCTTGGTTTGGAAAACATTTTTCAGAAAAATGTTGGGTTCCAATAGTACTATTACGATATATGCTTGATGTTGGAATTTTAACATTATTAAAGATAAATGAGGCAATTATATCGTATAGTTCACAGAAGCAAGTTTGGTTACCAGAACCGGATAGATTTAATATTGATGATGCCAGGAGAGAATTTCCTGATTTTAACGAAGATGATATTGTTAAAGTATATAAATGCAGAGAGGAAAACAATGAGAAACTTGCAAAAGATCTTGATAGAGAGATAATCGGTAAATTTATACAAGGAGGATCATATTATTATAAACGACACTGTACAAGATTAATTATGGATGATGCTGAACTCGATTTTATAATCGCCGATACAACGGAAAAAAACACATTTATAAATCGAAGTAATGCTTATTTATCAGACGGAACCAAGCTAGGTACAATTGTGATCTATATTGATGGCGACTCACCGCAATTTACTCATTTAAGATCTTCGATGTTAGCTTATGTTTCGATAAATCTACTGTCTATGATAAATAGATTTCCTCGTTACGCTGTCAGAGTTGCTACGGATTCATTTTATATAAATAAAAAATATACGGATTTGTTAAAACCGCTACTTGGTAATGGTGAATGGGGATCATGGAGAATAAAACAAGAAAATATATTTAGTTATTCTGAATCTGCCGACGTTGAAATTAAGGAAATATATTACAAAAATAATAATTAAGTATCAAAGTCATCAGCACCATCTGTATATGATCCTGTGGCTAGACATAAGACTGTTTATCTTAACGGATGCGGTGGTTCAGGTAAAACAACACGTGCGATTAAATTATTCCTGAACAACCATTCAGATATAATTGTTTTGACACCGACACATAAACTCGCCAGAGAAATAAAAGAACGAGGAGTAAAATCATGTACATATCATAGTTTCTTCAGATGGTGTGGAGACACATGGACTCCTGAGCGAATGGGTGAGAAATATAAACCTAAATATATTATATGGGACGAGATAGACACGGTGTCGTTAGAAATATTAAAAATATTCCTTGATTGGTTATTGACAAAGAATACTGCTGTAATAATGTGTGGTGATCATGGTCAACCACCACCCTTTATTGGACAGTCACCACATGAATGGCTGAAGAATAATGTAGATTATTATGAAGAAATAAATGATGACCATAGAGCTATTGATGAACCGCTGAAAGAATTTAAAAGGTTAATCAGACTACAGCCAGATAAAAATACAATGTGAGATAATGCGTAAAGTAATTCCAGAAACTACTATGAATGATTTTTTGAATTTATGGAGACCCGCTGATTTGATAGTCGCAAGTAGAAAGATAATTCGTGATGAACTGCAGGAGAAATTATTTCTGTTACATAAAGAAAAGTTTTCAGATCTACCTGTACCATTATGTTATCGCCCAGCAGATACTCGACGACAGAGTATTGAAGTTGAAATTCCTGGTGGTGGGATACAAAATCTTGTCTTGAATGATATTGTTTTGGTTGCTGTTGATGTTGTTGAGAGCGCATTAAGCATGAATAAATCGCCGTGGACGTTAGGATACGCTATAACGATTCACTCATCACAAGGATTAACTATTTCTGATACAAATGTCTGGATTGTAGATGATCGGATCGAATGGTCAAATTTAGTATATCTCGCAGTATCTCGAGTCAGAAGAATATCTCAATTGCATAGGGTTATTATGAATTTTACAGAAAATAATGATCAAACTGTTAGCAATGACGTAATAAGAAAAAGACTATCTAGTTATAAGCAATGTGACAAAAAAAAAAATAAGCGTGACTTTGATCTTGATGTTGAATTTATTATAACGCTGAAACAACGACAGAATAATCATTGTGCAAGCTGTAACTGTAATATGTTATGGCAATATTCGAATAATAATCCAAGACAATTTACCGTAGACAGAATTAATAGTAATCTTAGTCATACACGTGATAATGTGATGCTGACCTGTCTTGAATGTTATCGACGTCGGGGCGCTGGACGCCCTGGTGCTAGCTTACATAAGTGAAGGTGGTGGTAATTGTGTGTCTTTAGGAATTACTTGTAATTGTTCACGTACAAATCCACGTTACATTACCTAATACTGATTGAGAGGAAGATTCATATCGGTGTATTGGTATATATTTTTTTGTGATCGCATTAGAAGGTTTCATGGAAGTTGCACGAGTAATTTCATTATTTAACGCAGCTATCACACTTGGTAACCTTGCAACCCATTCACGAGATCTCTCCCCGGACTTAAAGTCAGTAGATATTTCCCTTGCATATTGATATCCAAATAACCGCTCAGCAAGTGTTCGATTAAATCGTTCAACGATTGCCTGATCACGATGAATTTCAGTGTGTCCTCGTCTGATTTTAACATTATGTTTTTTCATCAACGATAATACCGCACCAAGAAATTCTTTACCACGATCAACTTGTAATAATTGTGGCCATCGTAGACCACCACGTTGATAAATTCGCTCAAACGCAGATGCAACTTCAGATGCTGTCTTTGTTGATAGTGGTTCCGCTTCTTTATATCTACTTGCAACGTCAACGACAGTCAATGCGTATTTGTACGTGCGTGATTGACGTCTACCAATTTTAATGGTGTCATGTGGTAAAAATAAAATATCTGCTTGATGAACTTCATTAGGGGTGCTGACATCAAAATGTGCATACTGAATTTTTTTAGGTTGTGGTAGATAAATTTGCTATTTTGCCTGTCGTGCTAACCAAGCTGCAGCAACAGAACGTGAGACTTTTGCTGCTTCAGCAAGTTTACTAATCGCTGCTCTGCCCCGCCAATATCCTCTTGGGCTATAATAAATGGATTCCATTATAATAGTTATATAATTAATTACCAGCCCCTAACATTATTTTACCTTTCATGGCAGTTTTTATTAGGAAGCTAGCAAGTTTTTCTCTGAGAGATTTGTTAGGTATAGAATTTAACGCATGAATCAATTTCACATCTGCAAGATGCCGTTGTTGTAAATCTTTGCTTTTATACGCAACATCATGAACATGACACGCTTGATCAATCTTATTTATTGGATACTCTCCAGGTCTTGGTTGATCTTGATCATCAACTCGGATATCAAGTCGAGTTCCAGGACCACAATAATTATATCCTGGTAAGTGTTTTTCCCCCGGATATTTAGCCCATGGAACTCCTGGTAATTTCCCCAATGAAGCGGCGATATCTCCACCGTTGACTGACAAGTCAAGAGGTATAAATTTATATTTTTTTGTGCCACATTTTACACATTTGCCTGTAATTGCTCGTCTTTTATTTTTTGTTGTTATTGTTGTTAATCCAGTGGTGGACGTGGGTGCCCTGCATCGAACACAATATAAATTCATATTATTTATAATATGGATATAATTGACTTCTCAGCGACACGAAAACAAGAACCAGTAAGGCACCATCCAGCACAACCAAATTCTATTAGAATGATTATAATAGGCCCATCTGGATCTGGTAAGACACAATTATTACTTAATTTGATAATGAGATGGCTGAAGTGGGATAAATTATATTTGGTAGCACCATCTGTAGATGATCAACGGTGTTATGAAGTACTTAAAGATTATAACGAAAACTCAAAATTGCTGAATGAAGACGGCAATGATGTTGTTGATTTTATCACCGATATTGATGAAGCCCCATCTGTAGATGACCTAGATGGATTTATTAATAACCTCGTAGTATATGACGATATTATGTTAGATAAACAATCAAATCCAGCTCGGATATTTTCCAGAGGCAGACATAAAAATACTGACGTGATTTATGTTACTCAGCGATATACACAAATTCTAAAAGTGATCAGAGACAACTATAATATTTTAGTCGTGTTTAATAGAGTAGATAATTATACCTTACAAAATATTTATTATACCTGGTGTTCAGGGGATATGGACATGATCAAGTTTAGAAACTTCTTTTCAAAAGCACAAGCTGTTCCGTTCTGATTTATAACAATAAATTTACATGATCCAAGATCTAGATATCGTATAGGTCTGGATAAAATCTTTGGTTAATTATAGCAGCAGAGGAGGTGAACGACCAATATTGAGTAACCCGGCGAGTAAACGAGTCGCATAAAAATTTGAAAAAATACGTCAACGATGGAATAACAAAAATGAGCTAACCCAGACGATTTGACGTTATTGTGGTCTGTTTTCCACCGTATGGAAATATGTTCGGTTAGAGGTTTCAGTTTAACGTTATTGACCTTGTTTTCAGCCTTTGTAGGAACCTTTATTTTTGGAAATAAGGTCTCCAGCAAAAAGGTCTGTTCACCTCCTCTGCTGCTCGTGTT
Organism: Megalonaias nervosa; assembly: GCA_016617855.1. Lineage (NCBI taxonomy): Eukaryota > Metazoa > Mollusca > Bivalvia > Unionida > Unionidae > Megalonaias > Megalonaias nervosa. The sequence goes on from JAECUM010021066.1 coordinate 5,823, forward strand.
TATTTAGAGGACCTACATGTTTTAAGAATGGATGTAACCCAGCTTGTGTTGATCTCATACTTACAATTATAATACAAACAATGTATTAATACCCTAAATGTGACTACAGGACTTAGTGATTTTCGTAATATGGTTTTTACTCAGTTAAGGGACACTGTACATTCTGCAACCAGGATAAACACCGTATAGAAGTTTCAAAGAATTTGATGTGATTCATTTTGTAAATGGTTTACAAAATGCAGCAGTTACTGTCCTCTTTTCCAGTACTGACTTAGAATCTGTCAGCTTTAACCACATAAATCCTGAAAAAGTTCCGTTTATTGTTATAGTCAAATATTCTCCAAGAACATATACATACCCACATAAAATCCACTACCTTATATGAGAACTAAGGAAAGCTATATATGTTAAACATATGACATTTACAAAATACACTCGGTACAGATCATGCAAAATCTCGGAAAATTGTAGAAAACAGAAACGTTTAGTAAACAAATTGAGCAATAAATATCTGAGAGCATACTTATTACAAAGATATGTAGAGCGCATAACATCTAGGAACTTCTGGTCAACTATTAAGCCATATTTTTTAAATAAAAGTTCGGATGGTCAAGATAAGATAATTCTTATTGAAGGTACGAAAATTGTAAACAATGACAAATATGTAAAATCTTTATTATTTGTTATGTAAATGTTGCATTAGATATTGGAAAGGATGTTCCTTTGACCAGTGAACCCATCAGAGAATCAAAGCTATTAAGGACAATAGTAACATGGATACAATGTTTGAATTTAAACAAGTTAATCATGAAGAAAGGTATAAAATGACAAGTTTAAATTCAAAAAAGCTACTGGTTGGGTCAAATTTCTTTTAAACTCTTAAAAACTGTGCATCAATCCTTGTGGGCCTATTACAGATCTAATTAACAAAACTTTGCAGTCAAAATTATTTCCTCGTCGTCTGAAGGAAGTTCAAGTAGTTCCGATTTTCAAAATGAAAACAAAAAACAAAACAACTTATGATAAAAGTAATTATAAACCTGTCAGCATTCTACCCATCATATCCAAGCTGTCTGAGAAATCAACTGAGACCCAGTTAGTATCATTTTTGAGGACATTTAGCAACCATTTGAGTGCTTTTCGTAAAGGTCATGGATGCCAGACTACTCTGTCACGTTTAGTGGACGACTGTAGGAAGGCTCTTAATGACAACAAGTGTGTAGCTGCAATTCTGGTGATTTATACAGGGCCTTTGAATATCTGAATGACAACAAGTATGTAGCTGCAGTTCTGGTGATTTATACAAGGCCTTTTAATGTCCTAATGACAACAAGTATGTAGCTGCAGTTCTGGTGGTTTATACAAGGCATTTGAATGTCTTAATGACAACAAGTATATAGCTGCAGATCTGGTGATTTATACAAGGCCTTTGAATGTCTTCCACATGATACCCTCATTCTGCAAGTTAAGGGCTTATGGTGTATCATATAGCTCCATATGACCCTTTCTGTCAAATCTAAAGCATCAAATTCAGATACACGGTACTTGGACTGAAATTCAAAAATGGGTTCCTCAGAGGTAAATCATTGGACCATTACTCTTTGATTTTTTATCAATGATTTCTTCTATTTTATTACATATAGCTTTTCATATAACTATGCCGACAATGATATTTTGTCCTTTTAATCACCGGATTTTGACACTGTTACTTCTAGATTTGAAGCAGAGTCCAAGATTCTGATTGACCGCTCCGGTGGCTTAAGTTGTTAGAGCGTCCGCCTCGGATGTGAGAAGTCTCTGTTTCGAACCCGGCCGAATCATACCAGAGACTTATAAAAATGGTAGAAAAGCGGCCTCGCTAGGAGCTCAGCATTAAGAGGTTCGTGTTAAGACTTGTGTCAGGATAATGTGACTGGGTGGGACATGATGCTACATATTTGCAGCACGATGGCCCAGTGCTAGACATCACTATAAACTACCACACGGCAGACACTGTAGCGATGTGGCTGAAAATTTGTTAAAGCAACGTTAAAAATCTAAATCCTAACACACACACACACACACACACACACACACACACACACACACACACACACACATTCTGACTGACTGGTTCATTGTGAACTAAAAGAAATGCATGTCAACACTGAAAACTTTCAAATACTAGCTGTGGGTAATAAGACATTCAGTATGAAGCCTGTACCAAACATAAGTGTTGCTATCATAAACTTGGAAATTTTTTTAAACTGCTAGAAGTTGACACTAATTACCAACTCCAACTGCAATTCATTCCCTAATAGGTTCAACAAAGTGACAATAGTGCGTACATTTATCCTTTCCAGCTTCAATTTCGGCCACTTAACCTGAGATTTTTGCAGTAACATCAACACTTCCGAACTTAAAAAAAAAAAAATATACAAGCGCTTGTCCTGAGATGTGTGTATGACAACTACACAAGCAGCATAAACTCTTACTTAGGGCAAAAATGGTTCTTTAGACTTTCGAAATTCTGAATGAGAGTGCTTCTAAATGTTTGTATGATTTCTTAACTTTTAAACACAGTAAATGCAATATTCAAATATTTTAGATGTCCCAAGAATTAAAACATTAACATTTGGCCAACAAAATATATTAGATATGCAGCTGACATTCTATGGAATGAGTTACCAAACAACATTTTGATTCGTTTAGAGCATTAATTCTGGATTAGAATAGTAAAGACTGTAAATGTAATATCTGCAAATAATATCCTTCATCCTAATTATGACAGCCAATGTCGGTGCTTTATGTTTATCTGTCATTGTCTTGTGTACTATCAAGTGCCATACTGTTAGCTACTTTAATTTTTAAGTAAGGCATAAGCTGTATCACAACATGCTTTGAGTCAAATCTGGTGCTTCTGTATTTAATTTAAATGTCGATTTGTACAAATAATTATTTTTTAAAAATTATCCTAAATTGTGGTTTTAATTTATTCAGATACTAAATTCACTTGTAATCACGGACTTTTAAAACGCTTTGCTTGTGCGTGTCTCAGGTTAAGCGCTGTGCGACTTTTCCGACTATGTATTGTGCTGTGTTTGTATGTCTTGAAAATCTTACTTATTTTAACGAATCTTCTCTTCTCTTCTTTTGGCTTAGTTTACCTTAAACACAAGGTGAAGAAATCTGATTTTTCTTTCCCCTTTCCCAAACAGGCGAATGGGAGGGAGGTCGATCCTAGAATAGCTCAATTTCCTGTAGTGCACACTTCTTCATGAAATACATGAAGGTGCTCGATTGGCCCTCTTTTAAAAACCAGAGGCCTTGTCAAACATCATGGAAGATGGGTGGCTGCGTTCTATAGCGAAAGTTGGTTTACGTTTGGAATTCACAGAACTCACTCCTCCTTCAAGAACACCCATCTTTTTCCACTAATCAAACGCAATGAAGTTATAGGAAACCCTTCCTGAGAGAGAGAGAGAGAGAGAGAGAGAGAGAGAGAGAGAGAGAGAGAGCATTCAGTTGCCGACTTTCTTTCCCCGGATATTTCTAGTCCCCAAAAAGGGCAGAAAACTTAGGCTTCTTATAGATGACCCCACCCAAATAGATTCCTGCTAGAAGAAACTTTCAGCATGGAAACTGACAATTTCCGTTCGGAACGCAATCAAAACGCAGACTGGGCAGTATTCAATCGATATTCAGGACGCATACTTCCAATCCTGATTATTTTCCTCCGAGCAAAACTTTGGAGGGAAGTATTTCAATTCCGAGCCATGACTTTCCGTCTGGCCTCATCGCCCGGATCGTCACCATAGACATAGAAGTAATAGCTGCGCACTTGAGGTTCTTGTTATTATGTTGATCCAGTATGTCGACAACTGGCTGCTACACAACAGAAACAAACAGTCCCTATTACGTCACGTGACCCTCTATTTGTCTGTAATGACTCTGTTAGGACTGATTGCAAACCTAGAGAAATCCGATCTCATTCGCTGTTATGATTTTGTTTTCATAGGAATGAATTTCCTTACTTTTCTATGTGGGGTCCATATTCCCCTAGAGAGGATACACACAATCCTGGAGCTTTTATGGACGTTACATGCAAAGATTTTCATGTTAGTTCGTCTGAACCTCTCTCTTTTGGGAACATTGACTCCCTCGGCCGACCCGGTATCCATAGAGAGGCTTCATTTACGTTCTCTTCTGCTTCTCCTGTTAGCGGTTTGGAACCCAACAAGGATATATTGTCAGATCAAATTTCTTTAGGGTCGACCTTTCAGTATCACCTCAAGTAGAGGCACAATCAAGACAAGTTTCTGCGGCGAATTCCTCTGCATACATCAGAACCCCACTCCTCTCTTTATACCGACGCGTCAGATTGGGGGGGGGGGGGGGGCGCTCGTTGAGAGTCAGAAGGAGTACTTTTCCACTGCCATTTGTCACAGGCAGACAGTCCACCCACCATCACCGACAATTCAGAAATCAAAGCCGGTACTTCGCCCTAAAAGGGTTCATAGAGCATGTCAGAGAGCATTTAATCTTGGTCTCATCAGACAACACGCCAGTGGTTGTATATCTCTTAAACAACAAATAGATAGTCACTTTTCACACTGAGTAACATGTCATGACAAGTAATATTCGGATTGTTGCATTTCTCCAAAAAATGTCAGTATTTCGGATGTAGAGTTGCTAGTTGAATATTAGATATTAATTTATCTTGATTATCGGTGTATTTGCATGTATGAACATATGTATGTATGTATGTATGTATGAAGCTATATATGGATGGATGAATAGATGGATTATATTCAACTTCTTCTCAGCACAATACTGGGTATATGGTGTTAATTAAAACAAGTTAAAATGCTGATAACAATTTTATTTATGCAAGAAAATAAGCTCATTAAAATGGAAATGGAAACATGCAGAACAACAAGATTAAAGATAAGCATAAAAGATGATATAAATGAGATAAATCTAAAAACAATCCTAGTAAATATTGGATGAACATTTTTTATATAGACGGCATTCACTAAAACAGGTCAAAGATTTCAATAGTTCCTCAGGTGATATATCATCATAAAGCTTTATACATATGTTCACATTAAAAATCTTCTGTCTCACGAGATGAAAAATAGGTACACTTAACAAGAATGTGTTACACCGTCAATGGACACTGTCATAGTATGTTTGAGATTCACCCTTCAGTAGGTAAGCGTGAATAAGGTATAGGTGGTATCCTAATTTTGGTGTCCTAAATGCAATCTTCCGTACGATTTGTTCGAGTGATTCATTATGTTATGCCCATACTTTGCCAGCTTTCACCGAGTTTATTATATGCTGCCTTGATTAGTAAACCATAAAACTTAATTATTAATTTTAAAAAAGGAAAAAAGCAGCCTATGAATATCAAATCAAACCACTTTTTGAAAATTTTAACAATCCAAGATCCGATGTAAACGTATTCTATCTTAATTCAGTCGTAAGTCAGCTGACATGTAAGTTTCTGTGCATGATACGTTTAAAACAAAATATACTTGTTGCGTTTCTATTACATTAACAACGCTTACTTCCTTTATTTTCAGTGCAGAAGGTGTTCAGAAAAAGTATACGTTGTAATACAGGCGGTTCAGTACCTTTCTCTTCTTTGAACTCAAGAACGTGCTACACAGAGGCTTTGAGAAGTAAACGTTTGAATGAAGAAATCAACGATTTCTTCCAAAAAATTCAAATTCTGTGACAATGAGAGTAGAATTAACGCTTGTTTCAAATGAATCCTTAAAATCATAAGGGCAAGAATTTATTGTTCCTACAAACAAGTCCATATACAAGCAGAATTTCAGCTGCTATGGAATAAAATTTCTTTGAAATCATAGTGCACAATAATTAGAAGAACTCACGCAAATGTTCTGCTAAAAGCGAACTGATTTAATAAGTCTTACAGATATTTACGTGTTGTTTGAATCAGGCTTTAGAATGACGAAATTTGTATTAAATTATGTTGGATATTACATGCCTCTTTAAAAATGAAATTTTAATTAAATCTAGGATATTACATGCCTCTTTAAAGATAAAATTTTAATTAAATCTTGGATAATACATGACTATTTAAAGATTAAATTTTTATTAAATCAGGTTGGATATTAAATGCCTCTTTAAAGATGAAATTTTAATTAAATCTAGGATATTACATGCCTCTTTAAAGATAAAATTTTAATTAAATCTTGGATAATAGATTCCTCTTTAACGATGAAATTTGTATTAAATCACGCTGGATATTGCACGCATCTTTAAAGATGGAATTTATATTAAATCATGTTGGATATTACGTAATACTTGCCTAACCAGGAAGATTTTGCGTTGAATCCTTCTTAGCCAACAGTATCAATTAAGATAGTAAAATTTTGTTAATAGAGGATCTTACATGAATGTTTATTCCAAATTCAATTTGTAAGTCATATAATTTATATCTTTTGCCAACCTTGAGTAGCAAAACATTGAAGTTATACAACGAGCTTCATACATATCATGTGAACTGAGCACACGTTTAAGACTATTTCTTGTGTGAAGAAAAATACTGATTTTATTTGAAAAAACTGCATAATAGTGGTGCACCGGTCGTTTTGCCTTTTCTTTGAATGCAATTATGGCACCATTTGACTTCTTGTTGTGTTATTACACGTGCTTCACCGATAAAATTATATCGGTATACGAAGGTAAATAACAGTGGTCATATGATAAAATTGTTTTCAAAGTCAAACTTAATTCATTTTGTCCCTTCAATTTTTGTCAGACCCATGCTAGTTTAAAGTGGATCACTCTTCCAGCGTTTGAGCCTTGTTAGATGTTTATCTGCTTATTAAGGTTTATAATTTTAAGACAAGATTTTCATGTTGTTTATATTTCCTAAACCGCTAAATAGATTCTGGTCATACTTGGCATTAACCATTTTGAACATAAGATAATTAATTCTAAAACAAGCTCGCTCCCCTCACCCTTTTCTTTCTAATAGGGCCTTTCATATAACATTTGCATTTGGTTCAAGTTTTTCATTTCCGAATATTTCTTGAACTCCTTGATAGATTCTGATCATAATTGTAATTACTCGTTGTGAGCCTACGGCAAATAATTCTACGACAAGCTCGCTCCCTACCTTTACCTAGTGATTAAGGCCACTTGCATCAGAGTTTTGGTTAAAGTTTTACTTTGCTAAACTTCCTAAACCCCTTAATAGAATCTCATAATTATTAACTAAGACAATTCATTCCGCAAACCTCTCGTTGAAAATATTGCCTTGGATTCTGTCAGGATTTGGTTCAATCGTTTTCATTGACATATTTCCTTTCCCTATGTATGGCATTCAATTCTTATGATGACAATTCGCGATGTTGCACACACTCTTGCTCCTTTGACCTTCGGGTCGACGTCACATCTATGGTTTAGTTACATTTGTTTTTATTCTTAAATTCCTTCATGGATTTCCTTCATATTTAGGACAAATTATGAAACTAGGACAATCCTCTCCATGACACTCGCAACATTGATCTTGGTATCAAGATCACAGTTGCAGAAAATCTGCGCTATGGTTCAGTTAAACTTTTTCTTTTATTTGGTTATATCTTCTGAACCAATCGATAGATTTTGTTCATACATTCGAGGAATCGTTACTAAGCTAAACACTTTGTTAACATTCGGATGGTCAAGGTCACACGTTTTGCAACAATGCCTTTACCGTGGGCTTGATATCTCATCACAAGCTTTTCTTTTATGATAATTATCCAACATTTTTATTATGATTCGTCATGAATTAAACGTTCAACAGACGAAACAGTCTTCAAACATTTGTTCAAATAGAAATGTTAAGTTCTGGTAACTTCGTGTGTCTTTAACTGTGAAACCTTGATGGAAAGAATGGCGACTTAAAATGGCCACTAAAAAAAGACCATCGAAAAGAATTCAAAGACGTAAATGTGAAGCAAAGACGAAGCCATATAGACAGATTGTTTCAGTTGTTTAGAAATCTGTCTTAAATCCAACATGCAAAGTGTAAAGGGAAAGTAAATAGATCAAATAAAACAGGGGAAAACAAAAGAGATGCAAAGAAACAAAATTAAAAACAAGAAAAGCGTAGCAAAGCGAATCAGCTTTAGAACAGATACATGTAAATAATAGCTACTCGACATATACCATCTAGTCGAAAACAAGATGGCGAGTCTCTCCATTAGCATGTTATTTTTATTCTTGGGAATGGATATAAAAATCATGGAAAAGTAAATAACCCACATATAAATAACATGACAGTTTAGATTTGGTCAAAGAAAGTACCTGTACTGTCTTTAATTTTGTATTCAGTTAGGAAGCAGTTTCTGGCGTAAGCATACTTGGAAATCGTTGACTAAATTGTTCTTATTGATTATTTCAATCCTCAAGCAAGAATTTTGTTGATGCTGAAGACGATTTGATCAGATTAAGAAGAAGAAATGAACAAGGCTTTCAGTATCAAATGATCAATACCATTAATCCGATTACAGGCTTAATCGATTTTCTGTTAAGATCAGATGGGGAATTAATCCAATCTCCGAGGCACTTTCAGCTTGACAAGAAAATAGTCACAGCTTAACGTTTCCTTTATGAACTAATTATTTATCGAAGACACATAAGAAAAACACTAAACTTACACAAACGTGCACGCACACTCCCTTATTTGGGATCAAAGGGATGTCTTGCACACGTGTTTGTAACCGCGCAATAAGAAATTATTTACTTCTGTCAGTAAACACAACGATGATAGGACGCTGTAACATTAGTTGAGTGTGTTGATAATAACGATGATTATAAACTACAGTAATATAATGTGGTGTTGATAATGACGATGAAGGATACGATTCATTGGTGATACTAGTGACGTTGATAATGTTTCATGAAGTTTTCTTCTATTCACAAAGACAATAATATACAATAGTGTTGTCAAGTTGTTCTATCATAGAAAATCCACAAGTATATGTGCACAAACCTCTAGAAACACTCCGATTATACGGGAAGAAGCTGAATGTTCTTTCTAGAGTCTACTGTATCGAATCTTATCGATTCTGTCTTTTCATTTCCTAATTGTATTTCCCCTTGAACCTCACTGTCTCCGGCAATGATGGATGTTTAGTTTTGACTAATCGGCTATGAAATCAGTGAAAATTGGGTCTCATGACATGTGACTTGTGTTTATGAAAAGTGCTAAGAAAAATACGTTAAACCCGGTTTTACTAGGGTTTTATGAACCAGAAAGCGTGTTATTTAAATGAATATTGAACAATCTTTACATTTTAATAAAGGCATTGACCAAACAATAGTTTTATCAGCAATATATCCTTGTATATTGTATTTACTATCTGCCTTGTATCTAATTATTAGTTTGTATATTAATTGCACGACAAATGTCTTACAGCTGCTAAAAAACATCATTGAATAGATCTTTGATGATAAAACTTATTTATAGAAACAATATTTTTCGCAACAATTTATTCCAAAAGTATTTCTGAGAGAGAGAGAGAGAGAGAGAGAGAGAGAGAGAGAAGTCTTCGAAGCTGGCTATTATAACAATTTGATAAAGAAATTTTCATGGTAAGTCAAAATTTATAAATAGGTTGAAGCCTTTTGACCTATCTCATATCAACGATGATTTTACCGTCAAAGAAAACGTGATGAATTATGCATGAGCAAGCTTGAATATTAAAGCTGGCAATAATGTAAGCTTCAGACAGAAAAGACGACCTGGAGAATCTAAAATATGGAAAGTGACTACGGTGTCTGAGAGGAAAGTACGATCTGGATCGCATCATCTGAAGCTCCAAGACAATTGATTATCTTCCACTACAGAATGCTCCGAATATAGAGAGTACAAGCGGCATAATCTCTGAGTTGTAGTTTCACAGCCGTGCTGATGTTTCAAACGCCAACAGAAAACAATGCAGCAACGCAAAATATTTGCTTTGGTTAAAAAAGTCCTTTCATATTCTCTAGTTCACATCAGAAACAATAGGTCTAGTAAAACATTTTAGGCGTAGAAGGAAGACGCGACAGGACCTAAACTAGTTTTAATAAACGTACCAGGGCGTTATGTGGAATAAATGACAATAATGCGATGCATCGCCTTACAAAGATTAACAGTTTTTTTTTTAAAGCTCTAGTCTTCCTCTATATCATTAAAATGAACAAACGTTCACGTTTAACATAGATGTTTCAGAATCACTTCAAAACTTAAAACATAACAGCTGAAAGGCGGAAAGGAAAATGACTAAACAGTACCCATTTCATCATGAATGGTAAACAAAAGAACCAAAAATTGGAGACAATAATGTTTAAAATGGCAGTTAAGCATAGATTTAAATCTTCATTACATATAACTCTAGTGCAGCGGTTCGTCAAGTTATATGAAAATGAGTGGTTTATTGTAACAAATCAATAACTGATAAATAAATGTCAAGGAAAAATATGTATAACTGTCAATGTTAATAACTTTAGTGGTCCGTATTACATTCTATTGTACATCCTGTCGTTTTCTTTTTTTCCAGGTCGATTACGTAGGAAACTAGTGACAAAAGCAGTCAAATTTTGAGACAGGATTAGCAGAAAATGCTGAAAGACTGACATGGAATTTTAACTCTACTATTTAGAAATAAAATAGAGTTTACGTCTTTTCCGAACGTATCGTAGCTCTGCTTCCATTGACCTAGCAATGCTTTACTTACCAGTGCTTAGTTGCATTTTGTTTTAAATATTGACAAAAATATAATTTTTTAAAACAAATATTTGTTTTCTTTCCCATTTACACTTTGAAGTAAAAAACCTTTTGTAGAATTGCATGCCAGCCATTTTCATGTATTCATCATATAGAATAATTTCCTTTTGTTCATTCAAGTCAGTTTGGTTACTTTACTCTCTCCACACAATGTTTTTTTTTTGAAAATGAAATGTGTTTATTCCGTTACGGTAAGGGTTTAATCCTTTCAAAGGGCTCGCTTCACTCCACTCGGCAAGCTGGAAACTCTAAGAGTCTGCATCATTACCAATTTTTATGCAAAATGAATTCATGACCATCATTTGACTTTGTAGCAAATGATTTCATTGAGTGTGTACTGCAGCATAGAAAATTATAGGTAGAAGGTTCCTGTCTGAATGAATCTAACATTTCTAGTGCAATTTCTTACAAGAAATAAAAGTACTCGAAAAGCAACCATCCATTAAACTGCGACCAGTAAACAAATCAAACTGATTCACGTTATATACGTGAACTCATACCGTTACTAATTTGCGAACATGTATTAATAATGTCACTACAAGACGCCGACAGTGCACATTTTCCCCTTGTACGTCTTAATATATCTGTTTAATAATCAAAAGAGTTGAGAATGTCGTTGATGCTGTTAAAGCTCTTATTATTTTCTTTGATTATTGTGCACGATCCTCTGTCGGTTACAGCAATTTATTACAATGTAATTTACCTTGAAATTACATTGAATCTTCGGATCGTCCGTAAGCCCTTACCTTGTAACGACCTCGAAGTGTATGTTAACATTATGTTCAGCCAAACACAAAGAAACCAGATGGCAAAACGTTAAACGGGGTATTAAGTACAATAAAGTGTTTGTATGTTTTAAATTAACGTAAGTTGGAGATATGAACACAGGCTTGTTTTGCCGTTGAGTGAATATTTGTAATTTCTGTTTGTTACAGATTAATAACATAATCTAAAAACACTTATTCACAAAATGTGCTTTGTATGAACATAAATCAGAGATGAACTTTAATGACCATTATCTATTCTTGATGAATATGACTTTCTCCAAGTTGCTGCGACAGAGACGGGTTTCTGATTGTTGTTCTCAGAATAAATATGTTGAGAATTGTGTCCTTTTGTTTTATTTTGAAAACAATATTTGACTTTCATTTAATAGTTTCGAACATTTGTGAAACAGCGTCGGAAAGGGGTTTATTGTTGGCATCACGTGATTATTGGGCCTCATGTCATGGACAAGTAGGTTTCTAGATTTATATAGTCACGTAACTGGCAATGGAAATGGCGAGTGACAGGTCAAATTTGATAAACGTTGTGGTTTCGTCTCATCTGTAATCGGATTAAAGATACAAGGATTATAATACTCTCAATTTCTCAGAAATAAATCATTATGCTATCGATTTCATGCAGCTATAATACAATGTAACATCGTTTATGTTTGCTATTCCCGCTGGTAGGTAGTTACCCTATGCCGCCAACACACGGTGGCGACGAAATCCAACTTTTCGATAGGCAAGGGACTCTGACCTTACACCCAATTTAAATGTCCAAATATCAAAAATGGGGTGGGAAGGGTCAGAGGAAACTCGGACTACCAGTTATATTGGGTACCATATATAGCCTATCTTGCTCTGAGAAATGGCTTTAAACCCAAAAAGAACAACAAGTTTGTCAACAGATCCAAAACGTGACTTACAGTGAATTTTGAAGTATTTACTTAACTTATAATCTGCATTCTGTGTCTCACTAGGAATAGGTCTTTAAACTTCTGAAAAAGTACAGCCAGAGTAAAACAATATCTAGATTAAAAAAATCTTTCCACTCCTTCTTTTCCCTCTCCTCTCCACCTAAGAAGAGTTACTGTTATTTTTTTAGTTACTTACCTGTTATTTTAAAACGTCAAATTATCACATTTGCAATTCAAAATTGCTAAGTTGGAACAAATTACAATAGCATTATTATACACTATTATACTACCCCATGAATACTTTCATAAAATTTCGTCCTCAAGGTCATTCATTAAATTGCAAATAAAAATGGTGAAATACATCCATCTTGGCGTATACCTAAAACGTATGAATCTTATTCACCAAGTCCATTCGGAGACTTTATCTATGATGTTATACTTGCCAACATGTCTTTGATGATATTTAATCTTGGGCCACGAGTGTTTAATTTTATTAGTTTACAACATAGGTTACATGTAATAACATATTCTAAATCCTGTGAATAATGTATCAATCCATAACAAAATTCTCCGCCACTATTTATCGTTTGAGTAATTTAACTGTGCACAGCGAATAAGTTATCTCAAGTTTCTATATTGCTATATATTATATATAATAATCCTAATTAGAATAAAGTGATGAAAACGATGTATCTCAAACTCTAATAAACCGTTATATCATTAGTCCATGTCTATGTTAATCTAGCAATATCAGTTCTGCTAAAAATGCAATGAATTCTCACTCTGATGTGTTTCTTCCCGGCTAGTCACTAACCGTTGTACATTTAACAAAGCACAATTAATTATCGCAGTCACCCCAATTGTTATAATGAGACTTAGTTACAAAACTGAGCCGTTCCATGACTATCTCTATCAAAACAGCAATATTTTGACCATGAGAGTATGCATGAAATAACATACGCACGACTCGCTCCTCTATTATGATTATTAAACTAAGGTTTAAAAACCACTATTATGAAGATAACTGATTTGTTTTCCTTCCTTTGGTTCGTGAAACTCATTATCTGTTTTGACTGCAGTAGATAAGTTAGCAGATATCATGAACTGACTTAATCAATTGCCAACTTCATGACTTTTAGAGACATTTCTTGCAACATTACCCCTCTCTAGTTCGGGATGAGAATGCAAGTCTTTGGCGATTCCTTCTTTACTAGCCCATATACACAATTAACACTTATTCCATCTGCAGTGGTTTCTGCTATATTATTATATGCTAATGGAGTATTCGTCAGATTAACTTCTGCGCTCTGCACAGGTACATTGGTAGCAATGGGAAATGGTTATGTGGAACAACATCCCCGTTTCGATCACTGAGAGTATTTGCCATATACGTTTCCTCCGCTCTATCCACATTGTATCTTTTCTGCCTCTTTGCGATAGGGTCAACATTCCTAGAGAGAGAGAGAGAGTATTCTGAAGAACGTGCGTAAAAGTATTTCTGATACCAGCTCTAGGATTTTATCATCAACGTAGTCAGGGAATTCATCTGCTACCACTGTTTTATTAACTAAATGCTTAGAGAGATATTTCAGTGCAACAACGCTGTTTGGCATTCTACTTGCTGTCATGTACTGGGTCCGCTTGCGTCAGACAGGTTAAAGGCTTTCCCATGTAGAGGGATAAATCTATTCCGAATTTTATACATCAACTTTATTCTTTTCAGAATCCATTGTAATATTTTGACTTCTACTAGGGTGCATTGTACGTAAAACTGATAAAGACAAATAAATTCTAATCCAGAGTATTTCACGATGAAAGTCAACACAATAAAACGAGTCCATTAATGATAAACTAGGGATGTATGACACTGACATTCACCAATACTAAGATACTTAACGACGTAATCTACAGCCAGAACTCAGTGATGAAAAAAAATATTTTTGATAGTGTGGTATAATAAATAGATAACATTAAGTGTCTAGAAAACAATGTCTAAAGAAATATATCGAAGAAAAGAATAATGTGAAATAGTAACCTATTAGGGAGATACTGTTCATTCGGGTAAAACAGGTGAAACGTTTATACTATTTGCATTTTTCTTTTCACTTTTTACCATGAGGACGTGGATTAAATAGTTGGAAACTAGGCAAGTTTACATATTTGTGTAAACTGAAAGCCAACTGCATTAGCCTACAATCTAGAATAGAAATAACATGATACAGTTCTGAATCGACAATTCACAAGCACACACATAGAATGAAAGAAAGAAAGAAGCAAAGGAAAGATATAAATAAGGTTTCCTCTACCAATGTGATTATCGCAAACATTGCTAAATTTTTAAATAACATAAAACTAAGAACGATTTGTTTTTATTCTGCGATATGTAATCGGCATGAATATTTAAATACATTGGCATGCATATTCCCATTTGCTCTTATGTGTGTATGTACGTTCATGGTCTATTGTGTGTCAACATAAATACATGTAAGTCAAATCGCTATCGGGGTCTAACGCTAATTTTCATAAAACAATTCTAAAAATTTGTATAAAGGTCCAAGTTTTCAAATTACACCACTGTGTCCAACGATTGACATTTTAACAGATATTTCCTGTATCAGTGATTCCTAGTTTTCGACATTAGCATGAGAGGAATCATCTGTTTCGCATGTTCAAAAACATTGAAACGAAAGTTAAAGAAAATTGGCATACAAACTAATTTATCATCTGTGTATTCCAACATATAATATATATATTATGGTGTTTCCCCTTGCTCGTCCCAATCGACAAGTATTTACAATCAACTGAATTCTTTTATCCGCAGGGAGACAAGAAGGAAATATGGCACCATAAAAACGTGAATTTAGAAATATGTATGAAAAGGAATCTGATTCGTACAACAATAGACGGCAAACGCACAATGACGCAAGTCTAGATTAGGAATAGAAAAGGAAACATTGTGATAGATCAGATAAAATTCATTATCCTTCCTTCTAAAGAAATAATTTAGATCCATGCATTAGATAGGAACTGGGAACAAAGTAATTGCTCTGCAACTGATTTATTGATTTGTAAAGGAGAAAATGGGTAGACATGTGTCTGGCCGAATTTAAGAAGAACCTATATCCACTGCATACTAATAAATCCCGACAAGAAACAGATATAAAGCAATTTTTTTATAAACTCCCAGAAAGGTCACATAATTACCAATGACTTTTTGTCTGCATTTCAAACTGTCTTGATAGATATAAAATTGAGCTATTACATACTTCACATAAAAACTTCAGGTCTATATTTTGTCAGGTAGATGACTATTATCTGTATAGGTTTATTTGTCCAAAAAGCAGGGTCTTAAAGTTTTGCGATTTACATTGCTTGCTTTATATTATTGGAATGTTTTTACTTTTTAGCTGGGACATACAGCAACAAATACACTTGTGTTCATTTAGATAACTACAACATCCCGAACTACGATAACCAAAGCAGGTTTGTAAGGCGACAACCTAAGCCCCATTAGTCTTGATCAGAAAGTCAATAGGCTTTTCTATTTGTATATTGTCGCCCTCACTCTCCCATTCCTGCTTGTGTAATTAGAATGAGTATATATTCGAAAATTGGAATGCGGTTCATCTTCACTCTGGAATGGACGTTGTGGTTTAGACTTCCGTTGCCTCGTTTCACATGACTTCGCATTCTTACCATCTCCCAAGTCCTAAAGTGCTTGCAGAGGTCAACTTTAGGCCTTAAACTATGTAAGAGAGAGAAAGCGAAACCAACAAGTTGAATAAAATAAATAAATACATTATTTCCCCTAAATTAAAAGAAATAATATAATAGAATGAATTCCAATAGTCTTGAATAACCAGGGAACAAGTAATTGCGTTACATGGCTGATGTACCTCAATCATATAATCTAGAATGTCACTGAACGAGTCTTCACTAGTCTCTAAGTAGTGTTTTGGTCTAAAAAGTCAATATGCACTTTGTAATTTCAATGAATGATTCAAATAGTTCCTCTAGAATTATATCTGAACACAGCTACAACCTCTGATCAAAGATTTACAATGAGTGATATGAAACAGAAACGAAAACTTTGTTTGCAAAACCTCTACTTATATACAAAATGTCACCTGACCTATGACGCAACAGAACGATCAGAAAATCCTTGGGTGTGTGTCATGTCGAGCGGAAAATTTCATCAAATTGTCAACAAGTACGCTTTCAGAACAGTCTAAGTTCGTGAACAAAGATATAAATTTAACTCAAATGCTTTTTTTGAAATGACCATGTACAACCTACAAGAATGGATATATAAAGTTTTCTTTCTTGTGCCTAGTGTCTGAATTATAAGCATATTTTTAAACTGCTTGCTTATTTTGCTGACTTTTGGTTTGTGATGTCATGTCAAATTTATATCGTTGTCTCCACATTGTAAGGAATGACCATGGACGTCTGTCTCCAGTAGAGCTGTAGCAGCAAAGACATCCCGCCACAAACACAAACATCACCAACCCTGCCCCTTAGTTTTCACATCCACGTGCATTACATATGTGTGATACTCCTCTGCCTTAGCTAAGACATTGGTGTATTTTTTATTTATTTTCTGCATATTGTATACAGACTTCCCCATACTTCTTGATGCACCCCCCCCATATATATATATATATATATATATATATATATATATATATATATATATATATATATATATATATATATATACAAACGACAGAAACCTGAACAGTTCGTTCCTTGAAGGCGAGTGTAGTGTATTGTCCTGGTCATTTACATATTGTGACTGGTTTGACAAGGTTATTACTAAAAGTCCCGTTATAAATGTAAATTGCAAATCAAATGCTTGCCGGCAAATAATCTTTCTACCGTACGTTATATTACTCTCAAATACGCAACATTGAGGACAGGACAAAATAAATTACTATTATTTACCCTTCAAGGTGGAAAAATCAAGAAACAAGTTGGCCAATCGAATTGTCATTTCGGTTTGGTAAATGTTCGGTTTGGAAACATGTGCAATCGCGTCAAATTAACATCAACAAGAACACTCCCTGCCCTTTCAGTTGTGAGAATGTTTGACTACAGCAAGTTCAAAGCGACGAAACAGAGACAACCACGTCTTCTCATGAACATGGTATTTTATGTGCATAAAAAGATTTTCTTTGGAAATTATCGCATTCTCCGAGGCATATGTTCAGTTTAATAATGATATTTTCACACGATTCGGAAGAAAAATGATGAAGTTATTAAACATCGCATTTAATAATATATTATCATGCAAAAACTGTCCAGGTGCCAAGCCAATATGATAGCAGACGTGAAAGGTCAGAAAAAGTTGCTCATAAGATATCATTAAGAAATACAAGGTGGAAGTCAAAACGCTCAACAGGAAAATGTTCAATTGTCACTGGATAATTGCAAGAGTAGGCATTCTAGTCGAGGTTCACCATTAGTAAGGTAGGCATGAGGTATTCTAATGTCACTTCATCTTGATGCACTCTAGTCGAGATTTGTCAGTCAGACGGTAGGCTTGAGATATTCTAATGTTACTTCATCTTGATGCACTCTAGTCGAGGTTCACCATTCAGAAGGTAGGCATGAGGTATTCTAATGTCACTTCATTTTTATGCACTCTAGTCGGAGCTCACTATTCATAAGGTAGGTATGAGGTATTCTAATATCACTTCATCTTGATGCACTCTAGTCGAGGTTTGTCAGTCAGACGGTAGGATTGAGGTATTCTAATGTCACCTCATTTTGATGCACTCTAGTCGAGGTTCACCATTCAGAAGGTAGGCATGAGGTATTCTAATGTCACTTCATCTTGATGCACTCTAGTCGAGGTTCACCATTCAGAAGGTAGGCATGAGGTATTCTAATGTCACTTCATCTTGATGCACTCTAGTCGAGGTTTGTCAGTCAGACGGTAGGCTTGAGGTATTCTAATATCACTTCATCTTGATGCACTCTAGTCGAGGTTCACCATTCAGAAGGTAGGCATGAGGTATTCTAATGTCACTTCATCTTGATGCACTCTAGTCGAGGTTCACCATTCAGAAGGTAGGCATGAGGTTTCTAATGTCACTTCATTTTTATGCACTCTATTCGAAGTTCGCTATTCATAAGGTAGGTATGAGGTATTCTAATATCACTTCATCTTGATGCACTCTAGTCGAGGTTTGTCAGTCAGACGGTAGGCTTGAGGTATTCTAATGTCACTTCATCTTGATGCACTCTAGTCGAGGTTCACCATTCAGAAGGTAGGCATGAGGTATTCTAATGTCACTTCATCTTGATGCACTCTAGTCGAGGTTCACCATTCAGAAGGTAGGCATGAGGTTTCGAATGTCACTTCATTTTTATGCACTCTATTCGAGGTTCGCTATTCATAAGGTAGGTATGAGGTATTCTAATATCACTTCATCTTGATCACTTTAGTCGAGGTTCAGCATTCAGAAGGTATGCATGAAGCATTCTAATGTCACTTCATCTTGATGCACTCTAGTCGACGTTCACCATTCAGACGGTAGGCATGAGGTATACTGATATCTAGTGAAAACATGGAATGCAAAGAATTATTAGGTTTTACGCAAAGGTACTGTTGAAATGAATTTAGTTTGATCAGCTTTTCAGACATTCTTTGTTGTTTGTATCAAGCTTTAGCATATATAAATTATGATTAGATCATCTTGGTTATTACATACCATTTTCAAACAACGCGATGCTAGATCTGAGGTGAAAACCTTTGCAAGAAATCTATTTTCCCTATCATACCAATTCGGATGATAAAATGCTATAACATTCTTTTCAAATTTGAAATCAGAATTATGTTCTTCATATATAATTAAGCTGAAAGCTGGCATTAGTAGAAAGACAGATAAAGGTATCACAGTTCTGGTGGTGGCGATGGTTTTGTCGGCAATGTATTAGTTTCTCATCATGCATGGTATCAGTCATTATAAACCTAAGCCAATTCATTAAATGACATGTTTGTTCCTAGATGGATAAGGTCACACTTACGCACAAAAAAAGTTGTATTAAAGATTTTATTATGTTTTGATGTTCCTAAGCCTATTGATGGACTTTGGTTTTCCTTGGCAGAAATCAATATAAATCTAAGACAATTTATTCTGTTACATACAGACTTGGCTCAATTAAAAAGCGGGTTAATCGTGTAAGCAAAGTTTGGAAACTGCGCCGAAATTTTTCTTTTACGGTTATCGCAAATCCTCGAATAAGAATTTTGCCTATGCTGAAAACGATTTAGCCTAAGGAAATGAACAAGATCGGCAGTAGCTTAAGTCATGCCAGCAATACTATTAAACCGATTACAGGCTTAATAGATTTTCTGTTACAACCAGACGACAGAATTAATCCAATCACATACAGATTTCGTTTTGACAAGAATTAGTCTCAAATTAACCTTATCTTTAAGAACTAATTATTTCACATCTCCGAAACACATATGCACGCGCACACTAATGCACATACATTTTCTCTCCTTTTCTCTCACAGACAAAGGGAACATGTAAGGCACATTTATCTGTGACTGTGGTGTCGACAATAACGATGAATATAAAATGCCGTAATGTTACTGTGATATTGACAATATTGATAATGTTACGATCTGGTAGTGATACTGATGATCTTGATAATGTTAATTACGATCGTTTATTTATTTTTGTTCACTAGGGAAATAAACCACAATACATTGTCTTGTTGTTTTTCCATGTAAAAGACAGTTATTAGTGAATAGACCTCTAGAGACAAGCCGATGAAAAGTTAAACAAATTTAATTTGTTTGCGAATTCGTGCATTATAGTTACTGGCCAATCTTATCATTATTTCATTTCACAATAGACTGATGTCACAAAAGATTATAAATTTGTTGGTCAGGGTCTGTGAAATCGAATTTTCTCGATTCCATTGTTTAGATTTGCTTTCATAATTGTCTTTTTTTTCATTGAAGCTTTCCTAAGTGTTTCTCCATTTTAGCTTTTCGTCTCCCGCTATCATATATATATATATATATATATATATATATATATATATATATATATATATATATATATATATATATATATATATATATGGTTCTGAAGAATTGACTATGGGCTGGTGACCTGTTTTTACATTTGAAAGCGGTAAAAAATCTGCCCCGCTGACCATTCTCTAGACGTGTGCTCTTAACATATACTGAGAAAAATATGCCAAACCCAAAAGGTTTCGATTGGTTTCTATATAGCATAAGTCCCATTTCAATGAAATATTCTGACAATCCATACATTTTATCAATGATATTGGTGAAACAATAGTTTTATGAGCAGTAATTGCATTTATTCGGGTACTTAGTTTGTGCCTAGTGACCAATCAGTTAGCTTCTGTGGTTAGAACTTGACCAGCACGGAGTAAAAAATTAAGTTGTACGTGTATCGCTTAACTTAAATGCACATTTTTCTCTTTGCTCATTTGATATCTGACTTCTGAAGAGGTTTTTGAAATAAAGAGTTTAGGAGGATGAAAATATTTATTATTTTCAAAAGAGAAAGGACTTGATGACTTCAGCATTGCTATGATCGAAATAAAATCTTAGACAAATGTTTTTTGTTTTTTTTTCCAAGAAAGGTTTTGATGAGTCAAAACTAATAAATTGACCATTCAAGGCTCAAACCTTTAAAAAAAACCGACACCATACCATAAATGTTTTCTTTTAACCGTAATAAGCCTTTGCTGAATTATGCATAAGCAAGATTGAATGTACAAGCTGGTAATGATATAATCCTTCTAAATAAAGCCAACAGGAAAGCCGACTTGGCGAAGCTAAACGTGACAAATCACCATAGCGTCCACATGGTGCTATGATTTTGATCGCATCATCGGAAGGTTCCAAGGATATCAATTTCCTTCCACTGCAAAATGGGCTGTATTTCGAACGCCGCAGGATAGGATATTTAGGCTGAGACGACGAAGAAGGCAACATTATAAATGTTGATTGTATTTTTCTTTCTGAAGAGAAATAACAAACCGCATTAAGTATGCAAAATTTGTAAACTTAAGATAAACCTCTTTCCATCTGTGTTCATGATGTTTCAGCTCCGAAATGTCGAGGTCTCGATAATGTCTCTTTAGTGACAAAAGCAGTTATAGTTTGAGAAATAACAAGCAGCAAATGCTGAGACTGATTTTGGATTTGTTATATACCGTTCCCAAATAAAAAGTTATATATATATAAAGAAGAAATTTGTGCAGAAATTGAAAGTTGCGACTTGTGCTTCAAGCACATTCCCCTTTGCCTCCATAAGCCTATAGATAGTTTACTCGTCATCTTCTGGTCACATTTTGTTTCAAATACACGAAACAGGAATTGTGAGTGTGTGTGTGTGTTTATATATATATATATATATATATATATATATATATATATATATATATATATAATTTGTACTCTACGGAGATTCGAACGGCACCCATCGCCTTGCCTGCACGCACCAGCCCACATTCCGTCACGACTAAGCACGCATCACCAAAAAATGATGGCGCTGAATCGGTGTTATATGCACTCGTGCGTAGCAGACACACTCGCATGACGACCTGATAAGTAATTTTCATCTATCTTCACTGTCGTTCCGGATTCCTATGAAAGAAATCAAGGTATACAGGCTTAATTATATATAGAATTATAAATATACACCAGACAGAACGGAAAGTGCTATCCCTGGATTCTATAGAAGAATGCTTGATAATAGTAGGCAGAATTAATATTTAATACAAATAATACTATCATACAGGTTAGAGAACTTTTAATTCGTACTCTACGGAAATTCGAACCCAGGTCCGCGGGGTTATAACTTCATGACCAACGTTTATATTGTACTTTTAAAATGTACTAGAAAAATAACTGTCCATTAAATAGCGACCCCTAAAGAAATCACACACACACACACACACACACACACACACACACACACACACACAGGTCAGTTTTTGTATTGTCAAGGCTGAAAGATATTCTAATGCCAATGGGAGGTCTGGCATTTGGATTGTTTTTGTATTGTTTTTGTATAATGTTTTGTGTTTTGGTTGGAATACAGTCGCAAAAGCAGTACCCGAAGGGTTGGATCATAATTTTAGGGCACATTGTATAGATAATGTGATAGTGATGGCTCATTCGTTTCAGCCAAAAGGTCCTCAATGCTCACAAAGCGAATCGTATTTCTTGGTGGTGAAGTGGGTCAGGCATCTTTAAGTACCTCTTTCTTGCTGAACCGTGAACGCCAGAACCATATTCCGGTTTGGATCAAATAAAGGTTCTATAAGTTATGAACAACATTTCTATCAGCATCCCAGTCAGTGCGCTCTGCTACTTTGAGTAAATCAAGAGCTTTCAAGCAGTTGGCTTTCAAGTTCTTTATGTGTTAAATAAAGGTGTGTTTTCATTCGAAGACAATACCAAAAAAGTTGTTCCTCAACAACTGATACAGATGTTCCGTCCAGCGTGAGTTTAGGATCATCATAATGTCTTCGTAGCTGACGGAAATGCATGCATGTTGTTTTTAATTTTGAGAATTTGAAACCGTTGGCAGTGGCCCATTTTTGAATCTTGTTTATATTTTGTTGCAAAGGTCTTTCAATTATTTGTATACATGTGTTTCGATTGATCACAGATTAGAAAATCTTCAATATGTAGGAAGCAATCCACACAAGGATCCAAAAACTTGGTAATGCCATTCATTTTGATGTTAAAACACGTTACAGATAAAATACTCCCCTGGGCCACACCCTTTGCTTGCTGGTACATTTCTGAAATGGTGGACCTTGAATTCTCTTTTTGAGATAAAGCTCAGTATAAAAGTGGGTAGACGGCCTTTTAGACCCAGATCGTGCATGTCATTCATTATTCCAAACTTTCATGTTGTAATTGGACTTTTCCAAATCGAAGAAAACGGTTACTAAATGTTCTTTCTTGATAAAAGCATCGAGAAAAAATCATTCAAGTCTAACAAGATGATCATTCGTACTATGGGGATATCGGAAACCACTTTTGAAAGGAGATATTAAATTATTAGTCCCCGAGTACTAAACAAGCCTTGCATTGATTATTCGTTCTATCGTTTTACACACACATAGTTCATCAAAGCAATGGGACGGTAGTTGGTAGTATCGGAGGTGTCTTTACTTGTTTTTTAAACAGGTTTTACCGTATCCTCTTTCCAAATTTTTGGCATATTACCAGTGGTCCATAAATCATTGAAAATTTCCAAAAGAGAGATTAATGATGGTTTCGGTAGGTGTTTCAAGATCTGATAATGTATTTCGTGAGGAACAGCTGATTATCATGGGCCTAGTTCAAAGACCGCACCAGTTCCAAAAATTGAAACGGTTAATCATAGCTTTCTGAATGATTTGATGCGAATTTAAATGCATCGTGTCCTTTTGATGTTTCAGCTTTCGAAAATCTACTGAATAATTAAATGATGACCAATTTTGCAAATAAAACAACTATCAGCAAATACATTTGCTATGTCATGTTTTGAATTGAAGTTTAATTGTTTAAGTTTAGATGTCAGAAAGAGTTTTTGTTTCCTTTAAAATTTATTTTACGGATTGCGTCCCATACTTATTGAGGAATGAGAATTTAAACATTGTTTTTTATGATGCTTTTTTACATTCTTTAATTGTGCGGCGAACATTAGCCCGGAATATGTGGTACCTACATAAATTTTCGGACATCGGACGTTGTTAAATTTTCTGAATTCTTCTCGTAGTTGTCTAATGGCAACTTTACAGTCTTTTGTGAACCATTGTTTATGGGTTCTTTTAGAATTGCGTGAGGGATGGATTCGTTTGTAATCTCAAGTAAAATAGAAGTAAAAAAAAAAATGAGCAGGATCAGTGATGTTACAAATGTATCTCTGTTAAGTCTAGTTTTACAAAGTGTTTGAAACCTGTTCGCAGTCGGCCTTTTTTAAATTCCATTGCAAAATTGGCTCATCGATAGCAGAGTTAATCTTTTCTACAGAGATTGCGAAGTGGTCAATGCATGTTAAAGTGATCAGCGACCTTCCAATCATTATCCAGAAGTAGCGAAGGAGAAAACAATTGTCAGATCGATGCACGTATATGTACCCATTCCATATTATAAATATGTCGGCGATTTGGTGTTATATAGAAACAAATCATGTCTAGAAATAAAATTTTCAACCTTTTTGCCTCTGTCATTTATCTACTGTGATCGTCGTAAAATATTACAGGCAGTGAAATCCCTGAGTAGAACAATGGTGCAGGCAAGCTGTTAGTGTTTAAAGGAATGGCATAATGAAGAGCCATGCTGTTCACATCAACAAAATCTCCTGAGACCTGTCAACAGTTTTAGTGTAGTTGTTGAAAAATGAATAATTTTGAAGAGTAATGATGCTCGTATCTTTTAAAAAGGTTTCCCGCAGACACAGCGCTGCAGGTTCAGATTCACTTCAAAGCAGAAAAATAACATTGTAGTTGCTTTTGTGTCCTCCACAATTCGGTTGTAAGTTGGTGTTCTTCATTATGAATTAAATGTAGATGGTGTTCAAATTATGTTAGACACTTTCTGTATCTATGTCCTCAAAATAACCAAACCTATTATGCAGCTTTATAGGGTCATCATGTCCCTTGTGCTGCCTCTTCGGGTTTTGTTTGACAATTCTGGTGTTGGAGTGTTATTGAGTGTTGTGTGTGTGGAGATGGCGTTTTTAGGCTTATAATGTTAATCATTTGAAGATGCTGCTGCATCAAGAAGACTTGTTGGGGTAGGTGCATTCTTGATTATCTTGGACTGGTCTTTTCTACAGTTGAGGAGGTTGGGATATAAAAGGAGGTTCTAAATCCTACCATATTCCTGGTCTCTGGAGTGGGGATATTTGAGATGTATTTCACCCTTTGAATTTCCTTCTCACGTTTTCAGGTTTTGTAAAAGTCATTTGAGTCGGCATGGTGATTTTTGGCATAGTTTTTACAATGTGAGGTGGCTTTGCACTAGTGTTCCCGATGGGAAGAATCGCCACACTGACTACACGTAGGGCTTTCGAAGCATCTGTCATCGTGGTAACCGTACTTCTGACACTTGAAACATCGAAATGAATTTGGTTTGTATACCTCAACTAACACCATCAAAAATCAACATTTTACTACCTTTGGCAGTGTTGGTGTATTGAAGGAAAGTATGATGGTACTGGTGTCTTGCAAATTGACCGCACGTTTGATACGAATTCGACGAAATGCATTGACACAGTGGAGATAAAAGCGTTGAAACTATTACAGCAAATTCATTGTTTGCAGAATACCGTTATGTTATTTTGACTTCCAGAAGGGTGCACTGAACATTAAATCGGTGAAGACAAACACGGGTAACGTCGCAACAAGCATCAAAATGGAACCTAATCCAGAGTATTTCAGAATAAAAATCAACACAAGAAAAGCAGGTTCATTAATGAAAAAGTTGGAATGTATGATAGCAACGATATCAATAAATGTAACTTCAAACCAGCTAGAATTCATTGAGTGTTGAACAAGTATTTGGTATAGTAAATAGGAAAAAAGTATTTAGTATAGTAAATAGGAAACATGTATTTGGTATAGTAAATAGGAAAAAAAGTTTTTGGTATAGTAAATAGGAAACAAGTATTTGGAATAGTAAATAGGAAACATCAGGTGTCTACATGGAGAGGAATCAACAGAGAAATAAAAGAAATAACGAAAATGGAAATATAACCTTTACGCAGATAATTATTTTGCAAGTACGCAAAATAGATGAATTGTATTATTATTATTATTATTATTATTATTATTATTATTATTATTTCTTTAGTTTTCTTTTGTATGTGGTAGTAGAGGTGTGTGTGTGTGTGTGTGTGTGTGTGTGTACATTAGTTGGCAAATAGGCAATGTGACAATACTGGGTAAGCTGAAAATCGATTGAATATATCTAGAAGAGAAAGTAAACAAAATATCGCGCAGCATCGACTACTCCTGATGGGAATACAAAGAAAGAGAGTAACATACAGAGAAAAGTGAAATCAAAATTAAATGTTTCAGTAACTCTGTATTTCTGAGTAATATATTGCTAAATATTTACCATGTCTAAAATCATACAATCTGCTAAGCATATTTTCTGTATTGAATTATGTAATCGAACTGAAATGGTAAAATAGCATGGTATACAGAATTCCTTCTGCTTTTAGGTGTGTACATAAGTACATGTTTTTGCTGAGGCGGCCTTGTGGTTAGAGTGTCTGCCTCAGATGCGGGAGGTCGATGGTTCGTACTTCGGTCGAGTCATACCAAAGACTTATAAAAGTTGTACTAACAGCTGTCTCACTTGGAACTAAGTATTAAGTGGTTAGTGTTAGGACTGGTCGACCTGGTGTCAAGATCATGTGACTGGGTGGGACATGATGCTACATGTCTGCGGCATCATGCCCCAATGCTAGACATCACTATAAACTGCCTAACTGCGGACATCGTAGCGATATGACTGAAAAATTGTTAAAGCTTCGTTAAAAATCCAAATCACAAACACTCTTGCTAAATAATAGTTAATATGTACGTTAAATCACTGTTGGGTTCTAACACTGATTTGACATGATACAATAGAAAACTTTAGAGTAAAGCCTCTAGTCCTACAATAATCCCTATGTTTCATAAAATTCTTATTATATTTTTTGTATGCCAACGTACGATACACTTTAATATTATGGTATTTTCCCACTTATTCCAATCGCCTAGTATTAACAATCAATTGCGCATTTTCTGAAGGGAAACAAGAAAGAAACAGAATCATCAAAGGAATTTCGTTCAGTCTGGAGCACATAGCATGAATACAAAGGCTGTAGTCTTAGTGTAGGAATAGAGAAAGTGTGATTATCATGTAACGGATTCTGTTCAATGAGCTCTTATTCGCAGACAAAATTCATTACTCTTACTTTTAGAGAAGTAATTTTCAAACTATACACCAGATCGGACTATGTTCATTGAATTGCGCTGCAAATGCTTTATTGATTTGTGGGGAGGAAATACAGGAGGAAGGCGACAAACGGAAACTAAGCTGGATCTATTGCCAACGCATGCTAAGGAATCCCGATACTAATAAATAATGATTCGATAAACAAACATATATCAATTTTTATCAACTTTTCAAACCTTTTACGTAAATTTCACGACTTTTGTCCGGACATTTAAATTGCATTGAAAGTCATGACATTGAATTTGTATATTCACATCGTTAGAAACGCCGCGCTCTTTGTCAACCAGAAGACCATTTAGCGTTAAGATGACTATTTTCGAGGACATAATGGTCACGGTTTAGATTTTTGGCGTTTGATATTGTTGTTGCGATTACAGATATAGGAAGGGTTTTATTTTAGAAATATTTTCATCCTCTAGCAATAATAGCTTTATTTTTTAAATTTTTTGTGCCGCATAATTTATAATAATTTTTAGCATAATTAGTGTGGGTATATTTTCAAATATTAAAATAAAAATTCAAATGGGATTCCGGAAAAATAAGTGCTAATGTTCCCTTTGCCAGGCGTCCATTCGCTCCGTCACTGAAGCCTGTTGTATATTTGAAAGTTATGTTTAGAGCATTTACAACTTATATTAAATAAATTATAGTCCGAGTCTATTAACCCGTTTGTTTGTACCCCACTACCGATTTCAATAACGGAAACCTTTAATGTGATAAAAAGTGCAAGGAACTTAGTCAATTCATTCATTTATTTATATTTTCTAACCAGACTGTGAGTAGAATGGCCATAACATGGTCATCGTCTGCGCGTTTCATGCTTAACGGAAGTTTTCAATATAATAGACGGACATGCTCGAGATCCATTTCCAGTTCCTGGACAAGTCCATTTTCAGCAAAGGGGTGTGTGCACGACTACAGATGTACATACATATGTCGTCTGCTTCTGATATTTGCAGTGTCGAATCAAGCAAAGGAAAAGAATGACAACAACAAATTTGCCTTTCACGTGAATTTAACAAGCGGTTTCATTAATATGCTCATGTGTGCAAAGGGATATAATTCCAAACTCTCTCAACATTATGGTAATTTACGGAATTATCCGGCAATTACCGAACAGGATGAACTACATCATTATGTTGTCTGATGGAAATAAACTAGCCGATAGTGTACGCAATACGGCGCCGTGTTAGTATGGAAAGTCCGTTAAGCGTGAAAGGTGCAAGTGGATGCCAGTATTAGTGCCACTCTGGTCACAGTCAGGTTAGAAATTATAAATCAATGATTCAATCGACTTAGTTCTGTGCACTTTTTATCATATTAAACGTTTTCGTTATTGAAAACAGTGGGGGGGGGGTTACAAACAAACGGGTTAATAGACTCGGACTATAACTCAATCGTAAACATTTTACTTGTAGTGATGTGGTATGATTCATCCTGCCGCCTCATCAGGTATAACGCCCTTAGACTGTTTTCTTTTGGGGATTCAAGAATGAAACTCTCCATGGATTTATGGATTTTTATCCCATTCTTGTACGCGCATTTTGTGTTGAGGTTCTTGTGCATATGTAATTATCCCATCATGTATATAATTTGTAAGAACCGGAATTTCTTTGATTCTAGGCTTAAGCTCTCTTAGCCACCATCGAAATAAAAATAATCTGAGACATAGGAATGGCTATTTTCCAGTCAAAACAAAAATGTGTATGCGTAGTGTTGATAAAATGAGATGATAAAGGTACGTGGTTATGTATGTGACGCACGCGATATGCATACTCTCGAAAAAGTAGGCCATGTATGATATAATAATTGTAAACGGATTTTTTTTTTATTTTGACTAATATGGGAGAGGTGTATCACATTAATTATGGCCAGCAATGTTAAGTTATATACGAGTTCTTTTCTTTTACCTGTTAAGAGTTCATGGTGGCCTAATCAGTTAGAGTGTTATGTTCTTGACTGGGACATTTCAGGTTGGAATCACGCCATCGGAAAAGGATATTTTTCATAATAACAGAGGAAACGTCATGATAGTTACACACATAATATGAAAGTCAAATCTGAGTATGTACGGTTGAGGTCAAGTATGATTATCAGGAAGGTATAATTTTTTGAGATTAATCTGGTCTGAAACATCATCTAAACATTCTAGTATGTAATTTGGCACTCTAGGGGCTGCAAATTTACGTCATAATAATTGACACTGACATGTCTGCTGACTGTGAGAAATAAGTGTGTAACAGCTTAAGCTGAGGACCGTGCCTATGATCTCAAAGAATTACTGGTCGACAGGCACAGCCCAAGCAAAAATTGTTTTCTTTCTTCCTTTCGCGTGAAAATATCTGGTATTATCCCGCTCGCATATATAAAAAGGTGTTTAAGTGTTTCTTTACGTAAACCAATGAACACACTTCGAAATTCTTTAGAAAATAAATTCTTTAATTTCATTTTATTTCACCTAAACTATCTTATCCTGTAATATATGTCAACATAATTCTATAATATACGAAGAAACAGTTTTTAAAAACAGAAGAATTAACAATTTTATCGCAAGACAAAACTAATAGTATTTAATGTCAGCGCAGTCAACGTGTGTACGTAAGGGTATATTGTACATCACTGTGTAGTCATATCAACCAAGAAAATAATTCAAAGCCATATAAAATAATTATGTACAGTATATGCTTCATGCCCATATCGGAATAATCCATTTAGACGTTGCAATTTCTCATTCATACATGTACAGAGTCGCAATGAAAAAATGTTTTTAAAGTCATGGATATGTAGCTAAAACATAGTTCTGAATATTCAATTAGAGAGGAATAAATAACCTGGATATGATGTTTAAAGATCAGTTCTGAATATTTATTTACAAAGTACCCAATAACAGATTTGAATATTCAATTAAACGAACCCAACAACAGTTCTGAATATTCAATTAGAAAGAACCCAGTAACAGTTCAGAATAATCAGTTGAAAGGACCCAATAACATCAGAAATAAGAGTTCTACACAGCAGTTGTAACTCACAATGGGATGAGATTAAGATGAAATAAAGCAGGTCATGTCTGGGAATGTGTAGTACACTAAAAGAAGCCAGAATAAATCGTATCATGCTAAGAGATGCTAACTGCAACGTGACTATTAGGTAATGAAAGTATTGACATACATCACACCCATAAGCAAGAAGGGGGTAAAATGAACAACATAAGAAAGTTTTGGGTTTATCTGACACCAGTGTCATCTTCGACGTTTATGTATTTAATCTTTGGGAACATTCTCGTTGAAAAACAATACTCACATAGTGTTGTACTTTGTTACCTAGTTTACAAATGAATTTAGGAGACTACAAACCAACAGAACAGTCCCTTACGATCACGGATGGGATGGGAGCACTGGGAGATGCGTTTCGGCCAAGGAATTCTGTTTCTGAAGATACCTTGGATGAATAGATCAAATTATTTACAACTGATCTAAATATGAAGTGTTATATATATATATATA
>JAECUM010021067.1:0-40415 GCA_016617855.1 Megalonaias nervosa
TAGTAATTGTAATAGTAGTAGTAGTAGTAGTAGCAGTAGTAGTAGTAGTAATTGTTCTAGTAGTAGTAGTAATTGTAGTAGTAGTAGTAGTAGCAGTAGTAGTAGTAATTGTAGTAGTAGTAGTAGTAATTGTAGTAGTAGTAGTAGTAGTAGTAATTGTAGTAGTAGTAGTAGTAATTGTAGTAGTAGTAGTAGTAATTGTAGTAGTAGTAGTAGTAGTAGTAGTAGTAGTAGTAACATAAAGGTCCCATTAAAATATTGCACTAAGTGAAACATTCTTACTTCGTGACATTGTATGTATGTATGTATATGTATGTATGTATGTATGTATGTATGTATGTATGCAAGCATACATGCATGCATGCATGAATAAATGAATGAATGAACGTAAAAACATTTTACTATCTAATGCGCAATTTTCGAATTAGTGGCAGATTTAGAAACCGGGTGTGACTGTTATCTGTGTTTGTAAATCTTGCTTCTGTTTTAATAACTTCAATACATCAGAAAAGTAATCATCGCGAAAGTCGTATTATGTTGATGAAAGAAGACTATCTTAGTCAGAGGTATATGCACCAAATTGCATACGTAATTTGTTCTGAGTCAGCGGAAAGAAGAAATTTGATATGGCAAAGGGATACGTCGAGTCATGGATCTTTCCCTTGATTCAGTACAAAACAAACATGCGGTTGTATATTAGTTATTTCCCCAGCACATTTATTTTGTATTTGGTGTTGAAGGATAATAGTAGTAGTAGTAGTTGTATTAATAGTAGTATTAATATAAAAGTCCCATTGAAGTTTTCCGCAAAGTGACACATTCTTACTTCGTTCCTTTCTATGTATGCATGTATGTATGTATGTATGTATGTATGTATGTATGTATGTGTGTGTATGTATGTATGTATGTATGTATGTATGTATGTATGTATGTATGTAAACATTTTTGCTTTCTAAGGAGTAGAATTAGAGGTAAATATAGATTCCGGGTGTGTCAGTATCTGTCTTTGTAAAGAAAGCGTGTGCTTGAATAACTTTTATACTTGACAAAAGTAATCAACACAAATGCCGTATTATGTTGATGAAGTAGACTTACTTAGTAAATGGTATATGCACAAAAGTGTTTACGTGTTTTTTTCTGACTAAGCGGAAACAACAAGATTGACATGGCGTAGGGATACGTCTAGGTCGTCAGACTCAGGCGTATTCATATGCCACCTCAAACGAGTTCTTTCCCCTGACCCAGTACAAAACATGAATGCAGTTTTGTATTCATTACATTCCCCTTTTGACGCTTTCCAAGTATTATTATCTTTAATGAATGAATGCAAATCGAAAAGGATTGGACTATATAAACGATCGATTTGATGCCTATCAAAGTATCTAATAGCGGACGTCAAAGAAGGCGACTTACTGGTTCAAATCTAGGTATTATTTATATAAAGGAGTAATGTAACATTACTCGAGCGCTGGCCTAAGAATAATTACTTTTAAGACTATATATATATATATATATATATATATATATATATATATATATATATATATATATATATATATATATATATATATATATATATATATATATATATATATAGTTACGTATATGTAATAAAATTGCTTGTGTGTTAGTTTTAAAATTATTTTTTTATTTTTTTTTTTGTTTCATTACATTTTATTGCAATGATTATTTTCATGTGATTCGAAATTCTTTTTCAGTAATTCTGTTTATCTAAGACGTAAAACGTATTACATTAGTAATATTTTTAGTTTACCTTGGTCCGCGGTAGTTTAAGCGCTACGCGAGAAGGATTGGCTATTGCCAAGGTCATTTCGTCTAGTCAGATAAGCAATGTTTTATTTTTATATTTATTTCAGAGTGATAATAGATAGGGGTTCTTCCTACATGACAAATTGCATTTTCCTATTGCGTTGTTTGAAGTGTTATTACACCACGTAGTCTGTCTCGCGAGAACGGGATGATAATTAGGATGAATTTATAACCCTTTCTGAGCGCTCGTCAGTCAGTTGTATTCTTGATACCTAGAAGACCGGATAGGTTTTTTTTTTTATTGTTGAAACCAGATTGTTTTTGAAGTTCATTTGTTTTTGTAATTTAATAATTTATTCACTAGAAAACCAAGCGAGTGTACTGTTTTATAAATTCTGGGAGAAAGAAATTCAGTGGAAATTTATTCTGGAATTATTCGGAAACATAAAATGTGATTCAATTGAGGAATTGTTGCTATTTTGTATAAGGACCACAACTGACGTCATCGCCTGCCATATTGGAACGTCGTCGAGATTCGAGCCTGGATTCTAATAGAATTATTTAGTAATAAGACTTGTATTTTTCATTCTTAGGATTAAATGTTGGATTATATTCACAAACCGTAAGTCCTATTTTCCAATTTTTACATTGTTTTCTAGGGAAATAAATTATTTTGTTAAAATATACAAAGCTTGTTGTCTTCACTCTTTTCTCTTGTTATTATTATACGAGCCTACATGTAACAATATATATATATTAGTAGTAATAGGGGACGATATAGCGACAAGGGGAAAATACATTACGGGACCCTAATATGGAATATAGCGACAAGATTTATAGCGACAAATGGCACACCCTGGGACGATATAGCGACAATGGGAATTTTGTTAAGGGGCAATAGGAATGGAACAGGTAGGGTGACGTCACTGTACTAGACACTTGCAGAAATGTAGCAAGTGGCTGACCTGAATACGCGCGGCTGACTTAGGTAGAGACAAATACAATAACATACAACACAACTATAGATTGATGAATATCAATCTATCAAACCTAAATTATAAAATCGACTAAAAAAAATTTTTAGGTAAGAGAATAATGTTTTCCGGAGTTAAATATAAATTATACAATCGAAAAAATATTTTTAGGCAAGAAAGAATAAATATTTTCGAAGCATATGAAAGTGGCCCTGAAAAGGGCCTTTGGGTTTCTTCTTCTTTTCTAATTTCTTCTTTTCCTTCACCAACTTCTTATCTTTTGTCCTACACTTTTTGTCTTTTTTCATTCTTTTCCTCCTTCATTTCCTTCTCCTCCTCCTCTTTTTTTCTTCCTCTTTTCATTTTCTTCTTCCTTTTCAATTTCATTCCATTCTGTCATCCTCCTTTTGTCTTCTATATCTTTCTTTTCGTCCTTTTCAATTATAATCATCTCATTTAAGATGTCCTTCCTTTTCTTTAGATTGTTAATCTCCTTACTGAGTCTGTGGGGACTATAAGCCCCAAACTTCATTCTCACTAGCATCTCCTCCACCATGCCCAGTGTCTCTAATACCTCCTGCAATCTGATCATTCTCTCCACGTCACTTGCCATTTTTTATACTCAGAGTTGAATGGCGCGAATGACGACCGCTCTGATTTATATCTGTGGAGCACGGACGTGAAGGAAAGCATCCCTTACACTCATTTCACATATTATATACTATCGACACAAACGGAAGCGAATGCATAAAACACACACACATACACACATCAGTAAAGGAGTGAGTGTTTATAGTCACACTACTCTATATTCACACAAATTGGCAAACTGAATAGTCTCTCTTTTCTAGAGATCTGGTTAGCCCTGAGAAGGGCTGTTTTTCTCTTGAACTCCAATTGCACCTGGTTAATGCTGTCACCTCCCAGTGCGGGCACCACACACGCATCTCCTACTCCAATCTTGCTCCCAATTCATTGTTGTTCTTGGGAGTGCAGAGGAGGCTTGAGTTGCTTCACTATCCCAATCTTCCGTCTGTGGGATAGTGAAGGCTTCCCTCCTTCTCCCATACCACAATCATGGATGATGAAGTTGTGGTGCTTGTATTGGTTGTGGTGCTGGATGTCTTGCTGGTTTTATTTGTGGAGGCGTCTTCACCTCAGCTTTCACCTCACACACAGGACTTAACATGAGGTGAGGCAGGATCCTTTCCTCATTCTCTTTCTTCTTTTTCCTCTTCTCATCGTACTCTTTTATTCTGGCTTCCTCCTGTATTGCCTCCATAGCCAGTTCATCTAAAAGGCGCCTGGCATATTCCTGGTGCATTTGGAGTTCTAAAAGTTTTGCGATTCTGCTACTCATCTTCAGTGTTGATACGTCAACGATGGGTAGCCAGACTGACGATCGCCGCGATTTATATACTTGAAGCACGGACGTGAAGGTAAACAGCCCCTGACACCAAAACTTACCATACCACTATCACCATCACATCAAACGCGCGGACCTAAAAGAAACACTCGGGTTGACATTTTTTTACTTGCAAACACAGACATGCACAATTCGACAACACAGAGAAACAAAGGGTGGATTTTATTTTACTGACAAAAGAAACGAAGTACTTATAGACACACTTCTATTTTTTTTTAACATACAAACACCCACATTTTTTTTTTTTTCAATTGAATTAGTATGTCTTTTCGATAGTATTGGGGTTGCCGTGAAAAGGGCTGTTTTTGTTGACGGGGAGTGATGGCAATCTTTTATTGTCTAAGATTGCGTTCCCGTCTGGCAGCAGGCTTTCCTACACGGTAAGGTCTGCTTCTGCGGAAAGAGAAGGAGAACTCTTTGGTGTCCACACGACAGTCGACAAAACCTCTGTCTGGTTCTTGCTGCTGCTGCTGTTGTTGCTGCTGTTCTCTCTGCTTCTGAAGTCTGTACTTCTCTGTCATT
This sequence comes from Megalonaias nervosa, assembly GCA_016617855.1. Taxonomy (NCBI): domain Eukaryota; kingdom Metazoa; phylum Mollusca; class Bivalvia; order Unionida; family Unionidae; genus Megalonaias; species Megalonaias nervosa. The sequence continues at coordinate 4,693 of JAECUM010021067.1, forward strand.
CTTTTTGTTCTTTCTTGATTTGCTCTCTGAAGACTTCTTCTACCAGGTCTTGGGCATTCATCCTGACATTCTCTATCTCTTCAGGCTTCGGTATCAGGTTTAGCCTGACACGATGTAAATTGACGTAAGCTTCGGTCAGCTTGGCTAGTCTGGAAGGCATGTTCATAGGTTAACGATTCAACAGTGGATGGCCAGACTGGAGACCAACCCGCTTTATATGGTTCAAACGCGGACGCGATAGAAAACATCCCTACTAAGTTTTTGTTGGGTCGAAACGTTATGATAGCGAATGTCATGGTGAGGGATAGAGAGAAAGTCAAAGAGTATTTGTAATGATAAAGTGTTTACGAAAACAAACGACAGACACATTTTTTCAAAACACAATATTTTTATTCAGCAAACAATTAACAATTAACAATGTCATTAAACAAACTATTTTTGACAAGGTTGACAACGTTGTGAAATTATGTGAGATTTCCACTGATGGAAGTCATGAGGCCATTGATGTACACTACGCTTCCAAGCTAAAGACAAAAGAGAGCCATAATGGTCACAAAACCATCGATCTACTTTCTCATCGTTTCTAGAAGAGTTACTATCAAAATAAGTCACTAAATGTTCTAAAGAATATCCAAGACTGCGTTGATGAAGAAAGTACACACAATATTGTCCACACACCATGGAATCTGTGCCTTGTAATTTCACATTATTGCATTGTGTCGTCTGGGCATTTCTTCTCATAAAGTCGATGATGTCGTCTTCCAAAGGGGGTAATCCATGCGAATCAAAATATTCCACACAGTTCTCATGAGGGAAGTAGACGGCAACCCAGTGAGTTCCTGGGAGATGACTGTCGTCCGTGTTGATCATATAAGCTTGATGATCTTGAGGTTGGCGATGAGGTAGTTCATCTTTAGCGCACACGACAGGATTCCAAGAAGCAGTATATGAACTGTTATTCAAAAGGTAATAAAGTTCCCAGGTATCCAATTTTTCTTGCTTTTTATTCACAGGTAATGATAAGTCATCAATTCAATTCTGACTTTTTGCTTGAAAATCTCTGACAACTAACCGTTTCTTTGCCTTGTCTCCGTACTCTGGGCTAAGAGAGCTTCGATGCGATAGATCTCTTGAGTAGTAAGTGGAAGGCAGGAATGATCACGCAAGCCTTTATACCACTCATGCAGCACTGCTTCTTCCGAGAGGAGACTCCAAACGTCGTCCAGATACTCGTCCAATTTTTCTTCTTGGTTCAGCATCAGACATTTATCTGTGTTGAATTTGAATGGGATGATCGTTTTGACATCCATAGCAATCTTTCTTGACCAATTCCCTAACGTTATCCGACAGGTGCTTGGCAAAACAGGACACTAAATGTTGTTCTTGTTCTGGCCATCTGGACTTGACCACTACCTCGTCCTCTTCGTCTTTGTCTTGGGGTTCAGCATTCACGGTATCCTCCCATTCCATCTCCATACATTCTTCACCGTTCAAAGAGAGATAAGGGTCTTCCATTGTTTCTAATAGTGTAGAATGACTTCTCTCAAACTGTTGATTTCTATGGTATTATCGAATTCGGCATACAAGATGACGTTCACCGTCTCCGCGAGAGCTTCTGCAAACTGAAGTTCCACACGCAGTTGACCGGATTTTATAGGGTGGAAATGTCCCTCGTCACTACCTTGGTCTGGAGTGAAATCAAAGGCCCACAAAGTGTAACCTCCTTCATAATCTTCGTACGAAATGCCGTGACTGGTGTTGGTCCCTAGCTGTCCGGTAGCTTCATACAGGGACAAGTACGACCTCAAGTAATTTTTCTGGGTAAAGGTAGGTTTGAAGGGCCTGGTACACAAGGTCTTGCCATCACGACTGACTTCGATCTTGGACACTCAGTAGTGCTTAAACTGGAAAGGATATTGATCGTGGGCTCCGTTGAGGGCTGCATTGCTGACGATACCAACGATTAAACTTTTGGGTAACTGTCCTTAGAACAGATGATCTTCGATCTTGGATCGGATTTCAGCAGCAATGGTGAAAGTTTTCACTTCTACGCGTCGTATCGGATACTTGGCAGTTGTTCTGCTCAATGTTTGACTGATGTCGTTTCCCACTTTAGATAACACTTCTACGCGACGCATGTAAAGTCTGGCTTCTTGGTTGATGGTTTTGTACTCGTTGGCATGAGCAATTAAATGGAAAGCGACACGTCAGCGATTTAGTCTCAGGCGAATATCCACTCCGTAGAGCAAATTTGTCTTGCAACCACATGTCCAAATGCAAACAATCCATCAGTTCTAAACTACGTTCTTGTAGAATTTTCCTTCGACGGTTGTTAAAACCCACATTGTGAGGATTGTCATCTACTGTCAGGTATGTGTCGTTAAACTTGTTCTCGCCTGCGGTGTCAGGTTTCCAAACCACGCAAGCATCCAGATGAGTGTTCTTGGCCTCTTTTCCGTACGTTAGGAGATTTTCCAGGTAGGCACGGTAAGGGTAAGTATCCATGCTACTGCTGACCAGTTTGTTATTTAAGTACAAATCCACTTCGCTGAACAAGGAATGCATGAAATTGTTGACGGGAGCTACTCTAGCATCGGCTCCCGTATTGGTGTTGTCCACTTTGATTACTTTTAGTTTCAGATACAAGTAACTGCTATTCAGATCGATGTAATCTTTGGGCTGTCCTTTGTTTTCAAGCTCGATGGGAGCTAAATCCGTCAAAGAGGAGACGGGTTAAAATTCGACCCATTGGGATTCTTGGATTGTCATCATGTTGGGTGGCATGGCAAACAGATACAGTTCCGACTTGGAACAAGCACAAGACTCTCGGTGCATCATTTTCTTTCTTTATTTTTGTGTGTGATTTAATAATGTTCTTTTCTTAGTCTTTCTAGCCCTGAGGGTGTGAAGTCCTCTGAAGGGGTGCCTTCGTCGTCTCTTTCTGCCTTGTTCTTCCTGCGGCGTTAGGGAAGCAGGAATGTCTGACCTGGTGGCTCCACGGCATTTATAGGAGTTTCGCGTCGGCCGAAAATTGCCTGTTTGAAGCAAAACAGTTTTGTCTGCTCTCAAGAAAGCATCTTTGGAGTTTTCTTTGTCGTTGATGACATTGAGGAGAAATTCTTTGCCGTCCGTCAAATCGGTATTTTTCAGGACTGCAATCCCCGTGTCACCATCGGTTTCAAAACGGAAGCCACCGAACGAAAGGCCGATTTTAGCATATCTCCTAAACCATGTCCTCGTTGTCGAGCGACTCCTTGCTACACAGGATACATGACTGACAAGATGTTAGAGTAATCGTTTTGGAAAATGGAGTTTCACTGTGACTTTCCCTTTGGTGCATGGAATATTTTGTCCCAGATCTCCTTTTGTAGTAATGTTGACTGTGTCGAAATACGACTTACTGACGGGTAAATGGTGAGGATGTACAAATTCGCAGTGAACATGATAGGTGTTTCCACCTTCCTCGTCAGCAGCCGTAGCAGAATCCACTTTGAAAGGAATGACACGCAGTAACGGAACGGAGGTGTGTCCCAACACTTTGAACTTCACCACATCGGAGTGCACAAAGATAAAATTGAGTCCTTGGTTCATTTCTACTGGGAATCGAAAATATTTCGCAAAATCCAAGTAGCCAGTAACGGCTGGTATTTCGTTTTGAATCCTGATCATTTTGAGGTCTCCACCCAAAATATCATACAATTCAGGACAAAATATAATGGCTAATACTTTGTCCTCTGAAAATTTGATCTGTAGGCGACGAGCTATTTTGTGGTGCTCGATCGTGACACATCTTCTGGCTTTCTCCAAGACTTTACGAAGTGCTTGTTGCACTTGCGGGTCACGAACGTCTACCGTAAAAGTGTTTTGATTTTCGACGATGTTTTTGATTTGTGCAGGGTGAATCATTTCCACGAAAGCCACTTTCCAATGGGCTTCGTGATCCAATTGGATGGCCTGAGGTTATGGGTCCGAGAAACAGCACAAAGTGTTATTGGGAAACACCTCCATGGAACTGCCACTGGGTAACGTTAAGTAAAATTGGTTATTCATAATTCCAGAGTTCTAGTGTCCGAGGGGTCGCTGGAAGTCAGAGCAGTGTCTAAAAGAGGATGCTTAGGGTGACTGTTGGAAGGGGGACTGACGTTGGACGTAAGACTCCCGTTGTTGTTCCCGTCAGAGGAATATTTCAGGACGGATTGGGAAGAAGGTAACCGATGCAACTGCTGGGTAAAATGGTCCACAATTGTTTGTCTCCATGTTGCAAACTCAAATTGGCAATGGCAGTACCGATGACACAATACACCGCAAAGATCTGGCAGAAAAAGACGATTTGCGTTTTAGGCACACGTTCTCCACACCACACCCTCAAGGGTTGCTTTTGTAGATCTTGCAGAGAAGAACCAGGGGAAGGAGTGGTTACTGCAGTAGCTTAGGCTGTGATGGTCACTTCTTTTTATAGTCGATGATTTGCGAAGCGTCGATCCAAGAGTCAAAACTGGGAGGATATCCTTTCCAACATACTTTAACTTCTTCGACACGTCGTTTTCCCACTTTACGGGTTCTTCGATCGAGAATGCTTTCTATCTCGTACACGTCGTCTTCTTTTTGGTCACGCCTTGTAACTCGGGCAAGTAAAATGTTCCTTTTAACACTTCCCCGTTCATGTCTTCCAATTTATAGACGGGAGGATGACGGCCACGCACACGTTCGGTGACACGAAACAATTCGGTGGTCCAGCTGGGTAAGTAACCTTTGTCGAAAGTGCGTATGGTTTTGCCAATGCGCACCCAATCTCCTGCTGCCAACACTCCAGCTTTCTTTGGGACAGTTACCGTCGGGGACGTACCAAAGGGACGCTCGAAGACGGTCACTTCTATGTCGGGAGTCACTTCTTGGGGGGCACGTCCGATGCTCCGATGGTAAGATTGGTTGTACGCTTAGACTAGGTGTGGCAAGACGTCCATGTACTTGAGAGTGTGTTGATGCGTAAAATATTTCCACATGCATTCTTTCAAGGTGCATTGAAAACGTTCCACGATGGTGGCTTTGGTCTCGGGATTCTCGGTGGTGAGAAAATGAATGTCACGTTTCTTTAATTGTCTTTGGAAAGCTTGGTTCAGAAATTTGGTGCCTTTGTCGGTTTGCCATCGAAGTGGGTGACGCCCGCTTTGTTTCAACACCAGTTTGAAGGCTCTCACTAACTCACTGCTCGATTTGGAAGTCAATGGCACGACCCATGCAAATTCGGAAAAGACGTCGATGACACAAAAACAAAATATTTGTAACCACGATTGTAGGTGGCCAAATGATAGACATAGGCTAAATCGGTTTGCCATTGATGATCGATGCCCTCCACATGGGTGCGACTTCTGGAAAATTTTCGTCGAATCGGTTTGTGTAAGGTGTACTTGGCTTGTTCTTGTAACCATCGTTGCACTTGAGGTAAACGAACACTTTTCATTCGAGTTTTGGCAGCACGATACAATTTCTGAACTCCTCCGTACCCTGCAGGATGGTATGGATCGTAGTAAATGCTGGCTAACACCTTCTCCATTTTTTAATAAGTGATCCACTCTTCACTGATGCTCCTCTTTTCTTCGTGTGGTATTTTCTTGGATTGTAATGCTTTACGTGTCCGACGAGCGATAGGTGTCGAGGAGGAAGATGTCTGAACTGGGGTAATCAGTTCTTGTTTCACTTCTATTTTGGCTTTCGTTTTCTCTTCTGAGGAAGATTGAGCAGCCATCATCTTTTTAATCCAACCAATTCTTGATGTAGGTGGTGTTGTTAACTTTCGTACTTTTTCTGATGGAGTTTGAAGCTCTTCTTCTTTTTCTGTCTTGATCACTGGGGCTAGTGGTGGTGGTGGTGGTGGTGGTGGACTTTTCATCAAAGCCTTAAAATCTTTCAGAGTGGGTAGAGCTGTTTCGTCTAAAGTTTTCTGGTGAAAGAGTTGCAGTCGTTGTAAAAAATGACCGTACCTTTGCGATTTTTCCGTTTCTGACAAATCGCTGCGATGCGTCAACGATTGCAATTCGTGTTGTAACTGGGACATTTCGGTCAAATGAGGATTGGGAGGTAAATACTGGGTTCGTTGTTCTTGCCAACGATGGTATTCCTTCCATCGTTTGTAAGGTACTAATGCCAGTTTTCGTTCTTCCATTGGATTTCAAGGATCACGTCTAAGATCTTTTGATTCCAGAGGTCCCTTTTGTCTTCTTGACCTTTTATCTTTATCCCAGGATTCTTCCAAACGTTCCCATTACTCCTTTGAGAATGGGTCCTCCTATAGTTCCCAGCAAGGGTCCTAACAGGGGTAAAATTTCTCCGCGTTGCACCAACATCTTTGTTTTTTTTTGACGAATGGGGATTTTCTTTTGGACCATTTGGCGAAGAACGTGTCGATGTTTGGCTAAGCATTCTATCTGATGTTTAGACAAAGGTATCGTGCCTTTCAAGACATTCAGAAAACATTCGCTTACGGTATCGATAAAGTCTTTGGAGGCGGTTTGAATGAGCTTTTTTCGGATGGGTGGAGGAGCTTTGGTCGGGACGGACAACATGTCCCAATGTTTGGCTAAACGAGGAGGCAGTTCTTTTCTTTTTCCTTTTCCTTTTCCTTTTTGGACAGAAGAACGACGGTGTGCACGTCTTGGAGGGGACATCTTTGGGCGTTCAGGAGCACAAAAACACTAATCCCAATCGTTTGCCTTAGGTCTTTTTTATACTGGAATGCGTCGCCACGGATTGTCGGCTCGTCGTATCATTTTGATGGCAGGCATCACACGTCGTGGAGGAGTTTGCAACTGACTCAATCGGGATAGTTCTTGCTTGGACAAATCCAGTAAACACTTTAACATGCCTGATTTCTCTTGGACTTTGATTTTGGGGGCAGGTACTTTGTGAGCAGCGGCTACTGCCGCTTAAGAGGAAGAGGGTGTCACCGCTGGAGGAGAAGTTTTTGGAGACGCAGGTTTCCAATGTTTCATCAAATTAGGAAAGACACGTTTCAAATCGGGTTTGGTAGGCATCACCAGCAACAGAGAAGTGGAAGATGTTGAGGCTACTGGAGACGCAGTCACCGTTGTTGTGGCAGATCGTGGTTTGCGAATGTAAGGTTGCGTCCTGGCGGCAGTTCCTCTATTGCGGGTAGAAGCTGTTTTCTGTGGGCTTTGCTTTTTTAATGGCTGTGACCTGGTCTTGACACCGTTGCTCTTTTTCGTTTTCTTCTGGGTACGTCGAGGAGTGGCTTTTTTCTTGGGGACGACTTTAGGAGCATTAGGATCCCATTTTAAGAGGGAACGAATGATGACACCTCCTAGAGAACAGCTTCCTCCAGGTTTCAAAATCATTTACTTTTTTGGTTTGAGTGTCGATGCGAGGATCGGCCAGTTGCGTCAAGGCTGCTTTCTTTCTCTCAGAAAAACATTTGGTTTGATGTGGAATGTGAATGATACCTTGCAGTAATTGACGTACTGTCAACATAAACCATCGTAAGACTACTTTGAGACTAGCTTCTAAGACACGAACACGTTTTTGTGGATTTTTTTCGCGACTGATGCGTACAAGGCACGAATCAATTTGATGGGAAGATGAGACTAAAGGGACGTCATGTTGACGCTGTGTGAGACAGACTCCCATTTTAAGAGGGAACGAATGATGACACCTCTTAGAGAACCGCTTCCTCCAGGTTTCAAAATGATTTGCTTTTTGGTTTGAGTGTCAATGCGAGGATCGGCTAGCTGTGTCAAGGCGACTTTGTTTCTCTCAAAAAAAGTTTGGTTTGATGTGTAATCTGAACGATGCCTTGCAGTTTTTGACGTGCTGTCACCGTAAACCATCGTAAGACTTCTTTGGGACTAGCTTCTAAGACACGAGCACGTATTTGTGGATTTTTTTCGCGACTGATACCGTACAAGGCACGAATCAATTTGATGGGAAGATGAGACTGAAGGGACATCATGTTGACGCTGTGTGAGACAGACCCCAAGTGACCAAAGTTTTTATAGATTTTTCTTTTGGTGATTGTGGTTGTGGTTAAGTCGACGAAGGGGACTTGTACACGACAGGCCCTCCGTCTTGGCACCAGTGGTGAAACAGATGGGTACGAAATCGCAAATAATCGGGAGTGGTGGTTTTTAAATCCACGAGTAAAGACGCGTGTGGGGTTTGAGTGGCATCGTCGTACGTATGAGTCAGCCAAGGCGTTCCTAACTGTTTGGCTAACACTTGTACTTGCAATTTATCTCTGGGGCTTTTAAACAACGCCACGTAATGAACATTGAGACTGATGGTACGATTGGCTTTACTTTGTTGAAACAAAGTTTGAGTGATGTAAATGACACTGGCATTACGATGATGTCCTTTGCGCGTAAACCACAGTTTAGTGTCTTCTTCGTCTTCTCCTAACATGTAGTCAAAAATAACCAAATGAGTTTGACTAGGGTCAGACACGATTCCGTCGTCTTCGTCAGGAATGTCTTCCACAAAGACGATGGAATCGCCTTGACTTTCTCGCAGAAGGCTGTATGCCGATTGCCACTCTTTGTAACACCACACGATGCGTTGAGGTGGACGACCGATCAAATGATGTTTATGTTCAATCAAACGTTTGACAAATTCGGTTTTGCCTGAACCGCTAGATCCGGCAATGAGCATGTTAAAGGGATGGCGAAGATACAAGGCCTCCCAACTAATCCGATCTATGTGTTCGTCGATGACTTTGACGGTGGAGGAAGAGGAAGCAGAAACAGTAGAGGTAGCCATAGTTGTAGGGTAAGGAATGTCACTTTTGAAACGGAGACAGACAAGACAAGAGTTTTTATACTTTTTTTCAGGACACGTTTATTGCCATCTTTAATTGTGAACAACACGAAAGACAGAAATGCATGAAAGCCAAATGGTTAAGTACATGAATAAAAGACACATCAAAACGATCATAGTGGAATATAAACAAGTCTCTGTACAACATTTATGGTGAGCAAGAGGTGGAATTGTAGGGACTGTGTATAATGTTCTTAGAGTCTCTACACTCCTTGGCACAGTCACACAAGGGTCCTCCTGGAATGGCTATTCGGGGATGTCGATTGCGGTTCTCTCCTGAAGAGAGTGGTTTTCCTCAGTCACGACTTCTTCTTCTTCTGGTACTGTCACTAACACTGGTTTAAAAGTTACTTTTTTCACTGAACGTTTTAATTTTTTAGGATGACAAATCTTGGGCATAGTGTACCACTTCTTTTGTCCAAGCCTCGAAACCCCAACTTTTCCAGTGACGTACATCTTTCCAGTGAGGATGTAAGTCACAAGCTACACACACATCATCGTACACATCTTCAGTACCTAAAAGTTGACGAATCTTTCTTTCCCGTAGAGATTGTCGAGAAGTATCGAGATGAAAGCGCAAAGCTTTGAGCAGAATGAGTTTTTCGTGTACATTTAAAGGGATCACTTTCATGTTTTTTGGAGTGGTATGTAGTGTTCGTAAAGAGTCCACAAGGAATCGATCGGTAAACGAAATCCCAGAAAGCAAGTCACTAAGACACACACCACACGTCGACCCCAATTCAATGGACACAGTTCTCGTAATAGGCGATTGTAATCCTCCACCGTTTGAATATTGTCATTGATTTCCTTCCCCGGATTCTGTCGTATCGCGAATTATAAAGGTCGTGTCATGGCAGTCAGTTTTTATACCTCTTTTTGTCGGGGGGCATAAGTGTACTTTCTGTACAGAGATGGTCGTACTCCAGTGGCAAATCTAAATTGCTTAGTCACTAACTTACACATCACAAACCGTTCAGAAGTGACCTCTTGAACTAAGTTTACATTGTGTAAAAGCTTTTGGTAACCCTCCAACTCTTCTTCTGGAATTGGTTGCAGTATGTCTAGTAAAAAGAATCTTTAACAAACGAATCTTTCTCGCACAGGGATAGTCGAATAATGTCTGACCATTGGAACGGTTTCATCAGTATCAGTCCTTTTATAGCATTCAGGTACCAGTGGTTCAAACATCGGTGACGTAACGGATGCAATTGTTCTTTGCATTTCACATGTATTTTGACCAACTCGCGGTAAATGCGTTCTCTCAACTGCACAGGCAAACCACGAATGTTCTCTTGTTAAGCATCCATGACTATGTCAGTCAAACACTTCTCCTAGGGCGAAAGTAACGAATGTACTTAGTAATTTCTGGCACTGCCATTCCAGGAAACGGTCAAGAATGTCAATGAAATCTTCAAATGTAAATGGTCTAAAGCGGAATATTCGGAAGAACTCACACTTGATCCAGAGAAATCTGACTCGTTTGTTGACTTTTTTCAATTTCCTTTTGTGAATTTCTCGACACAAAAGTTCCTCAGTTACTCATTGAGAATTTGCTCTGGCAAGTCCCAATCAAATGTCCTTGTAGATCTTCTCTTGCAATTCGTTTGGTAATGTTTGAAGATTATTTTTTACATGGTGTTTAAATACTTGCCTAGGGGTTGTCCAATGTTTGACTCCTAGCCAAGCAGCTGGTTTCTTAAACGACATAGTATGCGCACTTCAATGACGAGGTGCCACTAAAGGTAGGTAGTACAATTTGGAGACCATCGAGCATGTTCCAGGTAAGCGCAATCTTTCGTTTCCCACTCGTGAAGTGACACACCGCAACTGAAGCACTTGACCTTATACCCTTCGCCCAAGTAGATAAATCCAGCTCTTGCTAATTCTTCGGGGGTATGTCCTCCCAGATATTTTGGCCATTTTCCTCGGAATGTTTGGATCCGACTTTCAAAGTCGCAATATTTAGGCAAACGCACAGGGAACGAATATCTGTCTTTCACTGGTTCATTTCGATGAGGGTACGGTGAAATATGCAGGAGGTTGCTCAGTTTGGGATGACATCCGTAGGGTGGTAGCAGCATGGTTTCATAATGATGACATCCACCATGAAAACTAGTAAAGTGAAAAGACGTACGATGACGAGTGGCATCGCTTTCGCATCCGTTAGGTTTGACAGGCACTGCATCACTTTCCATAGTAGGTACAGTCGCATCAAAATTTCCATGATGTGCTACTGAATCGCTGAGACCATAGCGAATGGCATCCCTGCCATCTCAAGGCACTGCATCGTACTCGAGATTCTCGTTGGACTTCAGTGTTACGCTCGACACTTGCTGTGTGAAAGGATTCATCTTTCTAGCTTGGCGTTAGTAGTGACAATAAACTATCGGTCTTGGACGTTGTCTCTTTTTATATGCTGACCAATATCGTACGGGAAAATGAAGTAGTTGGGAAGCCGTACTCGCTTCTGGTACACGATTTGATAGACTTTTTCCAAGGGTCGGCTGACAATTTGGTGTGTGGGTAAACGTACAATCTTATGCGGCTCGTGGGTGGTCACTCTAAAATTTCGATCCGGTCCAGATTGCAAGGCTTCTTTCAGCACGCCAAAGTTCACCACTCGACTGGTGCGATAATTGAGAGTCAATCCTTTCACTTTACACTCGGTGTTCACTTCTCCTTGTGGGTACCGGTATTCGTATCCGTAATTTTTAGGACCTCCACTAGCAAAACTTAGAATCTTGTCGTCGGGGTGCTCGTCCGTCCAGGCTCCTAAACGGTCTCCTTCGATGTCAGGGTGCTGGTGACCTAGTCCATCAATTTAGATGCAACTGTCCGTGTCAAAGTACAGCACACGATCTCCTAACAGTTCTAAAGCTTCGTACAGTTTTCACGTAAGCCGCAATGATGACATTTCCAAATTCGTCGGCTTCTACAAAGTCGAGTTCTTCTTCGTAATTGACTAAGATCAAGTCCTCACGAAGGACGTCCACGTGTTTCATGTATTTGGTTTTGTCGTGAATCATCTGGAAGTAGCGGGAAGGTTCTGTCGAATACTCCGTCTTGGGTAAACACGGTCGTTGTGCCATTTTGCCCCACAAGCAATTAACACCACTTTGGCAAACGATCGCCTTCCTTTCTCGACGTGGTCTAAAGTGATGCCTTCCTGCTCCCAGTATTTCGCTTTGAATTTCTTTTGGTCTTCGGGAGTGTGGCACCAGGAAGGATAGCCGCTGGCTTCTTGTTTCAGTTTCAAAACGGCATTCACGTAGTCTGCGAAAATGCCTTTCTGAGTCTCGTCGCCCTTGTGGTATTTTTCTGACTTGGGAAAGTGGTAAATTTCGTACACTTCTAACAGTTGGTATCCCAGCTCCAGAGCTTTGAACAATTCCACGCTGACCCACGTTCCCGTCAAGGCGCGTTCTTCCTGGCTATGCTGACAAGGTCGGTCTTGGTTGCACGTTTCGGCACATGTACGACAGAAGGGAAACATCAGATTTCCTTGGCAATGATGAGGTAAAACGGGATGGTACAAGTTCGTTGGAGGCAAGACTTTGCACTTGATCAATCCTTCGTATTGTCGAATGTTTTTCAGGTCCATGTGTTCCGTCAGCAATTGCGGGTGCCCTGCGGGAAAGTGACAATATTTGCACACGTACGGATACAGAGAACACACGTCTAAGTATTTGATTTTCTCTCCTTTCTCCTCGTTGGCTTGGTACAGCAAACAGGTGACAGTCGTTCGTCCTCCGTACAAACTGTACCGCGGGTTCAGTGGGTCCACCAGCTTGTAACTTTAAACTCGGGATCAGTTTTCAAACGGTGATCGTACTAGTGTTCCTACATTTCTACCACTTGGTATCCTTTCTCTTCTAACTTGAAGCGCCGCTGACAAGTGGCCTGGTACAAGTCTTCCATTGTCCGTTGTAAAAACTGATTTGTCGTGTTACGTTGAGGGTAGCAGATGGGACATCCGTGAAATAAGCACCCGTTAAACTCGTACACGATCTTGGGGTTTTCTAAGCCCAGCCATCCACTGAATACCTTCCGATGGCTTTCTCGCCTCCTCCGTTGCGAGCGTGTTGGATCCATTTGTCTTCCTTGTCGCACAAGTAATGTAGCCAGCGTAGGGCTTTGACCGAGTATTGACGTTTGACAAAATTCGTCGTTTGAGGACTTATGACAGCTAGAGTGTTTTCGGGCATGAATCGTTGGCGGTTCACTAAGGAACACGCTTTTGCAATGGTGCAGGCTTCTTTCAAAGGATCGATCCCTCCGTGCTCCATGAATAATTCTTAAAATTTTCCACAGCAACTCCGTAAAATGTCCATGTCGGAACGACAATATTTTAACATTTCTTCCTGAAAGTCGATGGGATGCGAGACGTGAGTGTGGTATCAAGCGTAGAAAGCTTGTCGTTGTTCGGTACGCATGCTGTCGGGGTCATAGTAGTAAGCCTCAGGCAAATGGGGTCGAACGGCATGTTGATTGGCTTCGGTATTGAAAAATTGCGGAAATAGCCTTCGACCAATTCTGTCATTCCAAACGTTTAAGGCATGGAAAGTAACTCATCGAATCTTTAAACTGCACTTGTCCCACTTGCATGGAAATGATTTTGGCTCCGTTCAAAGTCACATTAGGACGTTCGGTGCCTTGTACCGTATAGTATCTGAGAAGAAATTGCCTATCGTATCCCGAGAAATTGTGAGCCATCACCGTGGCAATCTCCGTAACGTTGGATGTCTTCTTGGCTCCACTTCTTGTCGATGGGGTCTAAGATCCATTGGGCGAAATCGGTGAGCGTGTTTGGTCCACGAAAGATTTTTTCATGTCCTCCAGGAATCTTGCTACAGTGAGGTCAATGAGTAAAGATAGGCTCTTGGATGCACTTCTCGCACGCTCGGAGAGCGACGCAGAAATTAGGAATGTGAATGCCGGTCTCTTGCATGCATTCGAAATCGAAAAAGATGAAATTGCCTTTCTTCTGGACTTCTTCTTCTTCTTCATCATCATCTTCTTCTTCTTCTTCTTCTTCTTCTTCTTCTTCTTCTTCTTCTTCTTCTTCTTCTTCTTCTTCTTCTTCATGTTTGGAATGGTATTTTTGAATGTAGCATTGGTGTTCCAAGTCCACAATTTGGTGACAAATGTGACATCGCTTCTTTCCTGAACATACGTGCAGCTTGGCACTGTTGGTACGTATGCCTTGTCCACAGATAGGGCACAATCTCAGGAGCTTACAGGCACATTTCTGCTGTGAACCTTGCGTCTTTAGATGTTGTGGGTAACAGGTAGGGTTGACAAACGTGCGCTGACAAGCTGGGCAATGCACTCGGTCTTGTCCTTCGTCCAGACAGGGTTTAGAGGCCAAACATCCTGAGCATTTCGATCCACAATGCTTGTGTTCCTCTCGATTTTTATAGCCATGGTCACATTTCTCGCAATAATAACCGTATCCTAGGAATGCAGTGATACTGGTAATGGCATCAAAATGTTCATAGTGATGATATACATGAATGTATTTTCCGTCTTTGAAATCTTTGCCTCGAAATAACAGAGGTCCACGCACTTCTTGAGGGTACAATTTCAAGGTGTAGCGTGGAGCCAAGACGTCTTGCAATTTTTGCATTTCAGGAATGCTACAGGGCGTGTCTTTGGATATCCCCGCTTGCTGTAACAGGAGTTCTGCTTCTCTTCGTTGTTTGGCTCTGTCCAATCTTTGAATAATTTTCCAGGCTCTTTTCCATTCTGCCGTATCGTTCTTGTCAGCATACGTTCGTCCCACCACGATGGCACGGGCTAAACACATCTGGTCTTGAGTGTTGTTAATTTGAACGATGCTACGCTTGAAGCTGAGAAGGTCGTCCAACAAGAACACCTTTTTGCATTGTCCTGTCCCTTGGGGAAGAGAAACGTGGGTCACGAACAGTGTCGTGTTTTCATCAGTGATGTGAAACTTGTCGTTGGATTGTTGTACGTGTTGAATCTTGTCCATGACTTTGGAAGGTGTCAATTCTGCCGGGCTGCTAAACTCGATGCAAACGGAGGACTTCAAACTGTCGTGATGAATAGAAAGTCTCAAGCGATCGTCTTCTTTGGCTTCACATTGCTGTTCCCGTGTGGTTAACAAAGAATCCCAGACATCGGTGATGAACCCTTCTGCTTTCTTCAGCGGTACGTCGGACTTGAAATCTTTAAACTTCACCGTGTACGCGTAGGCCGTGGTTCTAAATTTTCTAGAGGAGCGTTTGTCCGTCTCTCGAATGTGGAAATACTTTTCGGGGTTTACTGGTGGTGATGGACTTTGACTTGGTGTAGACTCTCTGGGCCTGGATTCTGGTTCACTCATCTCATCTTCAAAATCTACTCCCCCTCCTTTCGAGATAAAAGTCAAGATACTTGCTATATCTGTCAGAAGAAAGGGCATTGGGCTACAGAATGTCCAGATCGTCAAAAAAGCAAGACCAGTGTCAAAAGAGACAAAGGTCAGGATACCTGTTATCATTGTCAAGAGAAAGGACATTGGTCTTCAGACTGCCCTAAGAAACAACAGGAGCAGGAGGAGGAGGAGAAAGAAGAAGAGGTGCCCTCGGCAAAAGATAAACCCCGACACGTCCAGAGAGAGAAGACAGAAAAGAAAAGAAGACAAGAAAAAAAGTGAGGAAGAAGAGGAGGAAAAAACTGTGAAAGTGAAAAAATTAAAAAACAGAGAGAGTGAAGAAAAAAAGATACAGATCAAGTCTATGAACTTTTTTAAAAGTGTTGTGTTGTGAATTGGATTGTACATATTTGCACCAGAATATACCAGACTGAAAAACGTAAATGTCTCTTGGTTTTGATTTTTTAGAATAAAGGCCTACACTCACGCACTCACACACGTACATCAGACAGTTAAACAAATAAAAGGGATTGTGAGTTTTAATTGATTGAGGCAAAATGAATATTATCTCTTTCCGAAAGAAGTGAGTGGCCCTGAAAAGGAACGTTGGGTGTTTGTTTTCATGTTTTTTCTTAGAACAAAATCAAACTCAGGAACGAGAAGCAATCAGCTTTAACTGCCTTAAGCCTTTGCCACGGCCAAGGCCTTCTGGACTTGCTCCTGTCAATGATTTGGTAGAAATCACTAGGGATGGTATCTCCGGTGTACTAACAAGGTTAGACTGTTTGGCTCGGGAAGGTCTTTATCTCTTGGGTCGTAATAAAGAAGTCTGATACATTTGTTTCAGACTCCTTAACTCTGCCAAAATATCCAAGAGTACCATTACCGTTTGAGTTTCACTGTTCTCCTTCTCTCCTAGACCTTGTTTCTTCTCTACTGCTTCTTCTTCTTCCTGTCGTTTCCTTCTTGCCTCTTATTCTTTTCGCTGTTGTTGTTCAAGAAGAAATGCTTGTTCTTCTTCTTTCTGCTGTTGTAAAAAATTTTCCAATTCTTCTTTCTGTCTCTGTTTAAAATCCTCGACCTGTAGTAAAGAAGGAGAAAGTGGCGAAGGTACTGGGACCGGAACAAATTCTTGAGAAGAGAGAAAATCTACTAAATCCCAATTAAAATCGACCTCTTCTGGAAGTAGACCTGTGTTAACTTTGGTAGCCGCTGTTATGCCATCGCTTCTCGTCTTCACAGATGGTGCACCCCAATTCATCGTCTTCTTAGTTTTCGCCTTGTTTCACAAAACAATGTCGCATCGATTCACTACGCACAGACGCTAGCGCACCTATATAGGGAATGTGACGTCACAGGTAGCTCTCTTCGGATTGGAAGACAGACTCCGCGAAGTGACTGAATTTTGTAACGCGTGTTGGGATTGGTGAACAATTTCAATCCGTTTAGATCCGGTCTTCCACTATAAATAAACGCGGTTCACTTCATTCCCTTCACCTGTTGTCGTCACAAGATGTGGACCAACGTTGAATCCTCTACTTTCGTATCGTCGTTGTTTTTCCGTATGGGCTTACCCATGCATGTTAAATCAACATGGACCATTATCCGGATCACCGAGACGACTGTTTAGAAAAGACGATGTTATGTGGAGAGACAGGGCTGTCTGAAGCGAGTCCTCATTTATGGAAAAGAGGTTAGACGAAGTTTGAGAAAGAGAAGAAGATCAGTGAGCTGCACTCTGTGTTAACGAACTGGCGTTAACATAAAACCAAAGGCCCTTTTCAGGGCCACTTTCATATGCCTCGAAATGATTTATTCTTTCTTGCCTAAATTTTTTTTTATTCGATTGTATAATTTATGTTTAACTCCCAAAAACATTATTCTCTTATCTAAAAATTTTGTTTTAGTCGATTTTATAATTTAGGTTTGATAGATTGTTGCAAGTGTCTAGTACCATGACGTCACCCTACCTGTTCCATTCCTATTGTCCCTATACAAAATTCCCATTGTCGCTATATCGTCCCAGGGTGTGCCATTTGTCGCTATAAATCTTGTCGCTATATTCCATATTAGGGTCCCGTAATGTATTTTCTCGTTGTCGCTATAAATCTTGTCGCTATATTTCATATTAGGGTCCCGTAATGTATTTTCCTATTGTCGCTATATCGTCCCCTATTACGACTTATATAGATAATACGAGGATATGTTTTAAATCACTATGGTTGACGAATCTAGGGTCCTTGATTACTACAAATTACGACACTCTAGCGCTAAACAAGCAATTCAATAATTCGTTCCATACTGTGTTTCTGCTTGCTATCTAACCTAGGTCCTCTTTATGCGAGATGACACAACCATCGCCTGCCTGCACGTTCCAGTGCCCGTACTACCACGGCTACCGCCAGATCACCAAAAAAAGATGTTTTGGCAGCCGTCCATATACGGTACTTCCAAAAGAATGACTGAACATCGAACACCAGATCAAGTATCTAAGATTAAATGACTATGTTATAAAATGTTGATCAATAATGAAATAAACTAATTTAATTAATGGTATTATGTAGACTAAAGATGAACTAGACTGACTTAGTGTATATCTCAAAAGATAAAGTAATACTTTAATACAGTCATTTTCAGTTCAAAACCAAGATATAACGAACACGATTAAAAAGCTTTTAAAAGCATTTAGATATCAATTCATTCTGACAGTTATGCCACCAGTAAAATATATCTTAAACAGATTATTATTATAATGAACCTTTAGTGAATTAAAAGGTACTTCACATTTAACAAAGTGTTTTTTTTTTATTTTTTATTATAATTTACTAAATATGAAACCTATCTACGAATACTAAACCTGGATGTTTGTACCGATACTTTAAATGTAGATTACTAGCTATTTACACGCACAATGTAATCAATTATCACAGTTTATTCTAAGTTCAAATACTCAGTTCATTCGTTTTGATCTAAGAAAAAGAAGTTGTACGCACCTATGTCTTGGTAGTGAAATCAGTGTAATTCGTTTTCGGTTCGTAATGACTTAAAAACAGAGATCTTGCTCTTGTACATGTGAGATCTGTTATGTATATTCAATCTGAATTATTTGTTTGCTTTTCTTAATAATTAAACATAACGTACATCTATATTTTCTACTTGACCTTTGCCCAAAATCAACGGTGTTCTAGCCAGTGAGACTTATTTTGAAAAGAACATAATGATTGGCTAATATTTCTCTATGATTATAGGTTATATATTCAGATCATTATTAATGCAAACAGGTTTGCTTCAATTTGAGTTAAAGACAGAGTTTTGATTCTCACCTTAGAAACTTCTAGGATGGACATTTCTTATTATGGTGACAAGGTATTTCCAGAAAATGTTAATTGCAACCTAGGTCAGTAGATGGGTATATAATCCTTTTTACATTGGGATTATTCATTCTTCCATTAATATCTGAAGCACATTCAGTCCTATTGTTGTGTTCAGCTTTTAATTTGATTGGAATCATTTATTCAAATTATTAGTTACTGGAAGTAAAGAGATCTGAATAATATTCTTGGACTTAAATATCAATTTGGAATTATAACGAATTCAGACAGGAACATTTTGGATTATGTTAGTGTGATACATAAAAATACTGTTAACACACACCGCAATCCTTGCCATTGGCTCATTAACACGTTCGAGACTACATGCACAGAAACACATTCAGTATTGTAATCTATTTGGAATACCACTAGAATTCAATTGGAAGTTCACACATATGGACTTGTGATAAACCTCTTAGGACTATTTGGGATGTAAGTAGCAACACTGTATGTTCTTTTTAAATTTACACTTTGTATTCTACGAGAATAAATTATTTGTTGAATTTTACAAAAAGTGTTGGTTTTTGTTCTTTAATGTTACTTAGTTTAAGTGAATATATTCGTAATAGATGTATCTATTTTTTATTCATCTCAAGTTAGGTGATATCAAAGATGAAATATGCTAGCATTTAACTGACTCAAAATCAATTAGTTGAGATATCATGAACTAACTTATTTCTTCACGTCCTTTGGGACATTACTATTCGTTTTATCGGCAGGAATAACCTTTTCTTAAAGCACCAAAACAAATAAGACGTCTCATTCATCTGACTGGTTGAAACTCTTCGAAGAATAAGAAATATTGTTCTTTCTCCACAGACAGCTAATCGAATGTCTGAACGTATGACATATCGGATGCGTGGATGATGCCTTGTACAGTTTTGACGATTCGAATCTTTTATTAATTAAGATACGGAAGTGTAACCATAGGAGATAATATACAAATAATTCCTTTGCAGGTGTGTCTAGTAGACTATTGGCACACATCATTTTAAGAAGTGTTAAAATTGAACCTTTATTCGTTTGTGTCCACCTGCCAGGTACAAATTTGCCCCAGTTTGTATGTTATATAGAACCACATTTTTATGGCGTCGAATTCATTGGAATAAACCAATTTGACTAGGTTATTTTTAACTTTAAGAAAACAATAACGGAAGATGCAAAATGTTATTATCAGCCAATTTTTAACGAAGTTATGTCATAGTAATAAATATCCAGCTGTATTTAACGGAGCTTCGTTCAGAGTGAAGCATACTCGAGAACTTTTTTTATGCGTTTTAATTTAACAAGATAAGCTCGATATTGTTTGATTTTATTATTAGTCTAAGTATGTTTGTCTTATGCTTCAAATGTATATAATGTATTTAAAAGGAAATATACACAAGTAGAAACACAGTTTTGAAAATATTCCATTTTATATCTCCAAGGTCAAGAAACTGATACTTTACATCGTTAAGTCATGGCTTGACCAAAGAATTGGTACTTACAATTAGTGAAACTAACATCAATAATTAGCATCACAAAGACTGTGCACTCCACGAAACAAATCCAGAGGAAAAACGAATGTGCACATCGTATATACTTCTAACCTGGCCTACAATAATCATGCCATCAGAGATCAGCATTCTTAATTTCAACACATCTGCTCATTAAAATCAGATCTCTTCAGTGTTTTTGAAAATATTTAAATCTATAGTGGTTCGTAAATTGCAATCGTTTTAATCTCTCCATAAACGAGCTTCAGGTAATGATGAATTGAATTTTTAATTGATGGACATTTACAATTTGGAAACAAAACGGCTTGGATACAGAGAAATGTTGAAAGATAACATATTTTCAGTAGGGTCGACGAATTCGATGTCGGCGATGATATAATAACACATCATCACACTAGCATAGAACAACAACAGCTGATGCTTACAATGGTATTGTTATTGACATGAACAACTCATCCATTGTTTACAGTTGGTTCCCTTTTGCAGAAGCACATACGATAGAGTTTGTTTTAGGTTTATTGACTCCAGTGAAAAGTCGATAAGAAGACCACTGGACAGTGCCAGCAAATGGGTAACCATCCAGATGACATAGTTATATCCTTTATATCAGTGGATCTATTTGTTTTTCGACACTTTTTCTCTGTTTAACTTGGCTCTTCGAAAATTACTTTACGTTTACGTAAGAAAGAGTCATGCATGTGTTATACGGAACATAATTAGGGCTGTATTAATTTTAGAGACACAATAACAATCAGACAAAGATATAGTTAAGGAAACGTATATGCTCACACTGAAATCTGATATTCTATTGAACACAGAAAGAAACATATTTTGTCATTTTGTAGAGCTTTACTAAGATATGAGCTCAAAACAAAGAAACAAACTTAAATACATTACTACAATGAGTACTTAATTATCATGCAAAATGCTGGAAATTTCTGAAGGTTGACTAAAAGAGAACATTCACATATCAGAAAACCATATTTCTGCCAATTTAGTTCAACATTTATCGAAATAAATAAAAATGTAGACCCTTTCACTGGCTGAACCAGAAATGTCGTTGGGGTAGGTGGATGTTAGAGTAAACATGTAGGCGACGTGTTAGTGTGACAGACACTCCGCAGGTGCCAGGTGGATAAAATCCCCTGGGGCACCTACATTTTCAGAGTTACCAGGGCATACGTCTAATCATCTAACGGTAACGTAATTTTCTGTTGGTTGTTTCCCGTTCAGCTAATTGGTTGAGGTGGAGGAGCACCAGCTTCGCCTATACCTGTATCTATATCTAATAAAGGCATTGACTGAAAAGCCTAAATACTAAGTGCGAATAGTATCCTCTATGACGGAGAGACTAACAATATATCGGACGCTCTCACGAGTGTTATCACAATTTCCCTAATCGCCGTTAAAATGTAAATCTACTAAATAGCTTACCATTTGAGTGATAGCTATCTATACATGTAAATCTCAGATAAACCGGTGTTATCTGCACACACGCTTTATCTTTTCACACTAACACCCAGAACAGCCTGAAGTAATGTTTTCCGTGCTTTTAAATATGATTGATTTAATTATATAACATTTTCTGACAACCGTATGCATGCCTCAAAACACGATATAAAGTCATAATAAATACAGATACTTCTCTTAAACTACGAGAGACAAAGGAGAACATGTACAAATTAAATCCAGGAACATAGTACTGTATTTCATTAATTTTGCATTTGCACAATCATTTAAATATAATATATGCATACAGCACCATATTGATCTGCAAAATACTGGAGTTCTATTCGGACTCATTTAGTTAAATCGGAATAGTGGCATAATTAATTAAATAAGAACTTATCATGATGAATACTGATTCGATTGAACTATACTAATAATAACTGATCATGTATAATGCGGCTGAAATGGTATGTTCGAAAGAAGGCGAATGTTTGTGGTTGATTATATGCAATTTTTAAACCAGCATGATTAAAAGGTATCGAAAGTTGGCTGCAAAACTTGGTGTTGACAAAGTTTAATACGTGTTTACATCGCACACCTCTCCCATAGGCAATCTCATATCTTTAAAAATCAACCATTATTAGATTAAAATTAACAATAAGGATTTTAAAAGTGATTATAATTCCTCCAAGGTGATAGATACGCTGATATTAATTCCAATCATGT
Source organism: Megalonaias nervosa (assembly GCA_016617855.1). Taxonomy (NCBI): domain Eukaryota; kingdom Metazoa; phylum Mollusca; class Bivalvia; order Unionida; family Unionidae; genus Megalonaias; species Megalonaias nervosa. The sequence goes on from JAECUM010021067.1 coordinate 26,934, forward strand.
CTCCTATCACTGGAATAATTCGTTGGTTGGTTGGTTTTAACAGATCGGCTCTTTCATACAGGAGCATGGGAGCTAAACGACTTTCTGAAACTCACAACAAAGTAGACTATCCAGAGTGCTATAGGCAGGTATCTAGCCCTTGGAATACAAGTTAAAGCGTTCTACCAACTGAGTTAGCGTTGCGCCCATTAGGTGGTACAGGAGCACAATGTCTACATTGTATGACCAAGGTGAGATCGTATGACATATTACTGACTATGCATTACGGTCAACATGTTATATTCTGGATCTAACATTTAGACTGCACTCAGCTTGTATCCTGACCTCTATTATTTCAATTCAATCATATACACATTTCCTTTGCCCTTCCATCAGGTGTTGAAGTATATGTCTTAAGTGTGGTCAGTTATTGAGACATGTGTCATTCCATTAATTGTTTCATTCCTAGATTCAGACAGGCTGTAGAGCAAATATATATTTTCTAAATTCCTTTATTGTGATCCTTTTTCTTAATTTTCTTACTTAATCTTGAGGACCGCTCCGGTACCTAGTGGTTAGAGCATCCGCCTCGGATGCGGGAGGCCGAGGGTTCGAACCCCGGCCGAGTCATACCAAAGACCCAGCATTAAGCGGTTAGTGTTAGGAGTGGTCGGCCTGGTGTCAGGATAATGTGACTGGATGGGACATAATGCTACATGTCTGTGGCATGATGCCCCAGTGCTAGACATCACTATAAACTGCTACACTGTAGACATCATAAAGATATGACTGAAAATTTTTTAAAGCTATGCTACACATTCAAATCACACACACTTAATCTTGAGTCCATTTTATTACAGCCTCGCAATTATTCTTTGTAATAGAGGTAACACCACATGAGAAATTCAGTTTTGACATCTATAGTGGAGGCTACTGTATTATTTGGAAGGGAAATATCGTTCAGTACCCAACTCCATGCTCGTGGAACGTTCACACTTGACTCGGTGCCAGGCACAGAAATAACATAAATGACCAAATCAAATTCGCATGTAAAACAAAAGACAGGTAAGCAAATGGGATGGTGAATAATCTACAGATTTAAAGATATTTAAAGGAAAAGCAAGAAAATGAATATAAACGGAAATGCAGAGTATCTCTTTACTTGAACAAGGGAGTTTCAGAATAATATAAAAATAACTAATATAGAAACTAAGACATTAAAGACAAACTAAATCAGGGACGGACAAAATGATAGAATTAAATTACAATTACGAACAATCCCATTGCCATGAAGAAAGTAATTAGAGAGGGTTCTAAATTTATGCATAATCATATCTTTCTGTAAGCATGTGTATCGATTAGTGGGTTGGTAGGTAGGTATATAGGCAGGTGGATAGATAGGTTTATGGGTAGTTACTTGTCTCAGTGATGGTCATGTTTCATATAAATGCTTACATATATCCTATCTCCCCATTTGGACGGCCAGAGAACAATGTGTTCTGCGAAAATGTTTGTGTCCGTCTTCTGTTAGGTCTACACATTAAGTACAGTTAAGTACATCTCAATAAAATGTTAGAAGTCAATCTAATTGCTGAAATATTGTGCAGTCAAAGATTATGATTGTCACCAAGGTGTGGTATTTGTATCCCTGTAGTAAATCCGTTTACGGAAACTAACTTTTACCAACACAAGTGAATGTTGTTATGCTTAACATTACATTTGTTCAATATGTGTTCCACAAGAGAGATTTGAATATATAATTCTTTGAGGATTTACAAGAGGGTAATCGATTTGATTCAAACATTTTTATTATCAAATTATATGTATGGTCAAAGTGTCTGGACCCATTTTCTACCAGTTAAAAATTATCCGTCCCCAACAACTCAAAAATCAACGCATTGAATTCAACAATCTAAAAAAACAAAAGCAAATATAGTAAATTATGATGCAAATAAATGGAACAGCAAACATAAGAAAATCAAAATATAGTAGTGACTAGATCTCTGCAATATGCAGTTAGTATACACAGATACATATATTTGCAGATACGTACATAAACCAAAAGATATAACATGATCATAGCTCAAATCATAAATGATATATTATTATAAATCTCTTGACATAAACTTGCAACGAGCTAATCGATATAAAGATGAAATTGAAATGAATATATGAAAATGGGACTAACATTTAATTTGTTCAAATTCATAATCTTGCTGAAAAGACAGTCAAGCAAGCTTGGTTCGCATCGAGAAAACATTCATATATATATATATATATATATATATATATATATATATATATATATACCACATACATTAAAAAATAACATGCATTTAAAGTGTTGGTATAAAGCATTTTGATATACCAATACTATTGGTATATCAAATTGTGATCCGCCCATGGCGCAATAATACGCATACATAAACATTCTCGCGAGCGTCTACAGTTGATTCTAGATCAATGATCAATTTCCTCACATTAGTCACTAGTGACGTATGAAAATAACGATGAAAAGTATTAATAATCCCCGTTTTCTAAATGAATTTAATATGGTACACATTTTCATCACAATCCTTTCTGCTTTCTGTTCTCCCCTCCCCTCTCATGCATAATGGACAAACTGCGCAGAAATGTGGAATGAGAGAGAAAAGGAATTTGAGCTGGATTAAAACCTTGAAATAGAAATTGCACCAAGTAACCTGCAAGAATATGGTTTGTCCTAACGATAAGTGTGCACTTTCCCTGGGATTTATCTACAGTGTTTATCAATGATACAATGTTGCAAACCAGTAAATTCTTCGGTTACGTGGTACACATACTGTGATATATTTAATGTTATGTTTTTTGTTTGTTTTTTCTTAAACATACCATAATGTTCTAAAAAATCGATTATTATTATTTAAATATGAAAATGTCCAAAGGCCCCTCTCTCTCTCTCTCTCTCTCTCTCTCTCTGTCTCTCTCTCTCTGATCCTACATAATTCACTAAACTACTTTTATGTTGCAAAGAGCAGCTAACGTAATTAGTCGGAATCATGCGTCACTACATTCATATTTCAAAAATTCTGTAAAGTTTTTTTTAATCTTTAATGTGACAAAGAGCAGCTGAATAATTAGAACCTATGGGTATATTTATATTTTTAAATCTCTCTCTCTCTCTCTCTCTCTCTCTCTCTCTCTCTCTCTCTCTCTCTCTCTCTCTCTCTCTCTCTCTCTCATAATAGCAAGATACGGGCTAAAATCTATGAATTGACGAACGTAGAAGATTTTATTTTCTGTCATCCCACGATATCTCTGGACTTATGAATGATGGTAATAGTTAAGTCAAACCGACCAAAGGATGAGAGAGAGAGAGAGAGAGAGAGAGAGAGAGAGAGAGAGAGAGAGAGAGAGAGAGAGAGAGAGAGAGAGGGGAGGGGGTTATGGTCGGTTGTACTGTTGCTAAAGCAGAATAATGACTTAGATCAACTGTAAATATATTAAAATATTTTAATTGCCTCTTGTTGGTTCGTCAGTTGGCTTAGTTTCTATTCCACATTAATTTCCATGCGCCGGTATGCGAATGGCGTTCATGTGAATGACGTAGCTATCCCAGTGTAAATAGTGCTCTACTGTACTTTTATCATTAAAACCATCTTTCATGTTTAAATCATAAGTGTGTATTATATTGATATAATCAATATGGAGAGAAATAGAAACCAAGAAAAGAAAACAATCAACTTATCAATATGCAGAGGTGACTGTAAGGTTGATGGTGACGTTATCTCAGAGGACGGTATTGGTATACTCGCATTGAGGATAACATTTTCTGGGACAACTGGTTTATAAGAATAAGAATGCTCTCAAATGTCCCTTTCAGCAGACATGAGGAGACGGGCCATGCGTGGTCGCTATTTGACCATTTGATGAGCACAGTGTAACGGGATCTTCATCGTGTTCATCAAATGGACTCCACAAGATTCACATGTTCCATTATTGAATCAATATTATTCAATGCCACTATATACGTTAAATCAACAATTCTATGTTGCTATTTGAAGAGACAATAATAATACATAAATCTTACTTGTGGATGAAAAAAATATTATTCGTATCACCCTTCGAGATACAATCAAAGATTGTTCGTATTTGTTCATACATTATGTACATTATGATAGGTCTACAGATCAATCATTTTGGTTTATAGGATGCATACATCGATTCTTGTTTGATTATACTTTTTGGAACGATATCGTATGATTGTATTAATTGCTCAACTCTGCGCATCTTTATATTGAGTCTTGGTGGTACATCTTTCTCGGGAAATCCTGCTAGAGATATTAAGATTCTTCGTGATCAGGAAATAGACAAATTATACACCTAAAAAGAATTCCACCAACTATCTCAAATCTAACCTGTTGATACACAAGTGTTTGATATTGACAAGAAAGTTCCTTATGGGGTAGAATTTCCAAAATAATTTTCAGACCTGCCTCATTATTTTCGTGAGCAAAAGACGAATTTAAAGCTGATGGCACTTCCTACGTGTATTCGGCGTAGTACATTGATCAGGGACTCCAATTCAAATCTATGATGGACGTATGAACGATAAACGGGCACGAGGTTTGATTGATTTGCTGCCTCTACAATAGACTCTTGCTCAGAATTAAATTTTTTAATTGCATCAACGACATATGGGTCATACCAGGCAAGATGGAATCATTATGTGAAGTAGACAAATTGGTTAGACTGTTATTATGTTTACGTCGTGGTCGTCGCCTGGGTTGTTGATGGGCGTCGATGATATTTACTACAACAATGCATATTCGGTCAACGAGGTTGTATATGGACTCTACGTGATGAATGAACCCAACTCGTGATGAACTAGCCCCAATGTTCACTGCTACAATTAATTGCATTTGCTAGTGCAACACTTAGTAGTGGCTTAAAAGAGCAGCGCAGCGCAAAGATATCTGAATGGGAAGCTCGTGTGAGGCGCAGTGGCTCTAAACTCAGCGACGTTGCCGCGTTGGAGCGCTCGAAGGAAACTCAGATTGTTAATACGACACTAACCGTAGAAGTTGTCAATGATTCTGACAAATATCAGAGTACTAGAGGGGTTATGAAACGTACCGAACATAATACAAATGCGTGGTCATCTGATATAAAATTTTTCTCAAGAAGCAAGGTTATAGTTTATTCCGGTAACGTTGACGAGGCAATAGTGGAGATTATCAAACGCGATCCACTATCCGTCTGGCTGTTTAAAAGTGGAAACCCAGAAACAAGTGTAAATCTAACACCGAGGTTATATTTAAAAATTATTTTGACCAATTTGTGCGTCCCAACGGAGATCATTACCACAAGGAGGAATTTCACAACGGGTTGGTATCAATATACAGACGAGGTAGACGGGATAAATTATCTAGATGGAAATTAATTCACATTAGTATATGAGATCTCACTGTTTGCACGACAACAATGGAAACAAACTCCAAAAAGCCTCGCGAGGTAACCCAACAATCTAGCGTGGAATATGGGCTTGTTGGTCTTTGGAATACCAATTACTGCCCTGACGACGTTTATGTCGATATGGTGGAGTGCTAACATGCCAGTCATGTTGAACGTGGTGAATGCCTACCATACTTTGAACACTTCGGTCACCTAACACATGAACTTACGGGCGTATTAATCATCGGGCCTCTACCTAACGTTGACATGACAGCATTTGCCGATATCATCAGTTTTGTGCTGAATGGAGATAATGTTCCTCTAATTCCAGTATGGTTTGGAAGACATTTTCCCAGCGGTGATAAATCTCCACACGATAAAATTCCATAAATGAAAGTGGATGGGCTGTTATTGGTATCTTAAAATTTATGCTCGATGCGCGCGTGGTAACATGTTTAATTGTGTCCGAAGCATTTATCACGTATAAGCCATAACAACAAGAGCCATCACTAGGTGCGACGCGTATAGAAGTTTCAAACGGGCATAGAATTAAAGGAGCATCAGTGGACTGAAAACGTCTGAGTAACAGGCTTGTTATCCACGAAACTGGACTATTCTGATCAAGGACACTGTATGCTCTGGTACATTTATTTCGAATATCACTGTCAACACATGAGAGTGTAGCGGTGTTATGTATATCTCTATTGTTTGTAACCGCTGGTACACGATTGTATTCAATTTCTGTAATTTATATTCATGGCTGTAAATGGTAAAGATTATGTTTAGTTAGACTTTGCCTACAGACAAAGTGTCTGATAAGAGAGGAAAATTACATAGGATCTATAAATAGATGATTACTTATGTGTTGATAATTACTGATACGAATCTTAATAGCAAGATTTAATGGCGACTGTGGATTAATTTCTCATTGTATGATGGGGTTCTAGACGGTTCCATAAGAATTCAGTACATTTGCATTAGTCGGGCTAGGTCACATGAATTGATATTTGCGAGGCAAAATGAGTAATAAGATCCGTCACGTGGGGTATACTGTGAAATATAGTCGTAATAGATGGCGTATAAAAGGAGGGAATTGAGCAATCAGATTCATTCAGAGTTTGGAGTCATACTCATTTCTTATGTTCCTCTTGTAAGTCTGCAGACGTGTTTTATGTTCTACATATATATTATTCAAACGAAAAGAACATTTGTTTGGAATGTGCAGTAGAAGTAGAAAGTGCTCATTTATGTGGACTTTAATATTATTCTGAAATTGTTCAGAATTATTCAAAGGAGTCACGATTCTTGGCGGACCAGTATATTTCGGGTTTTGAAATTTATTCGGACCTTTTCTTTCCTTTGGACTATCATAAAATGTAATCAGGATTATTTTGGATTCACTTCATAATACTGTAAGTTCCTCTCACATTTTCATTTATAACTTTGATAGTTATTTAAATTTTTCAAAACGTTTTGTTTTAGCTTCTTTCTGTTACTTACTTACTTACTTGGTGACCATAGAGTCGTAACAAGCGGTCATATAATTTCCTAGTCTCCATAACACACTCATTTAGGAATATCAACGATTGCATATTCAAGTATTAACTGTATTCGATGACTAATAGATTTTACATCAAGCGGTTAGAGATGCCATGATTCATTTTGCATCGATAAAAATTCCTGTCAAATCTCGATGAGCTTCGTGTGTAAACGCTGACTGAATATTCACGAATCAATATAACAACACCGAATGAATTTGTCCCATATGATCATTGGAGAATTAAGAAAGAAACGATAAAATCTCCGAATAGTTTTGCTAAGTATTATGCGTCAGAAAAGTATGGCTCCATCTGTAATTGACCTAGCAGTGCTTCACAAGCTTGTATATCTGAATGGCGGATGTGGATCTAGTAAGTCAATAACCTCTTTAAAAATTTGGTAGTTGTGTTAAAGTCCCCACATAAACTCCCCAGCGGCATGAATGAAACCAGATAAGTTAAATCACAAACTTATCAAAGTTTCTTCAGATATCGGGATCCTGCAAGGATGAGAATCAAGCACAATCCTCGTATGATATTATCGGACAAAGTCTGTACTGTGGCAGCGGTGATATCTGAAATGTTTTAGACATAGCTGAGCACCAGCGTGGGCGGTGTGATTACGTGTGTGGATCAAGGTCAAATGCGTCCGATAGTTGGCAAATCTCATGACCTGCTCCGTGAGCAAGCTGATTATTATGAAGACATGTTTGATGATTATGGTCCAAAGATGAGCCGCTGCGACAAGTAATAGCTAGAATACCTTTGAGATCTAATCAAGTACAGCACAAAGAAATGCATGAGACATTTCGTTAAACATCTTGCTACGACCTTCATGAGAAAATGGCACCTAAGAGTTTGTCCTTAGATCTTCACGTAGAAAAACAAAGAGCAGATTTTAATCAAATTGAATATCCATTTGAAGGGTCGTTTACGGCCAAAATGAGACACATCATAGTCTTGGCGCAACTATAAAACAATCCTTGCAAAATATGTAATGTCGACATGTTATAGAATTGCTCTGCTAGTGGTTCAATACAGTTTAACGAAGACCGTATTGATAATACAACGAGTCATCTAAGTAGTAATGTATAGTGCGATTCCTCAAGGACAACACACTTCGAGGCGCTAGTGTCCTGTATGATGTCGCTTCAAGGTAATAAATCGTCAGTGCAGTGATGTGACCGATCAAATGTGAAATTGTATGCGTTGTCAGACACCAGATAGGATCAGTACCTTTTTTTTTATTCCACTTCAAGTTCTCCAGGCGCATAAAAATGCTGACGAAAGCGCGATCAGCACCGCCCAATATCGGTTCAAGGTGACTCGCACTAGTATTAATATAAATCTGAGATTGCCTCAGCGGTTTTCATCGCGGTCTCGCTAGTAACTTCATTGTTCAACGCAGCATCAGCAAGCGTTGGTGTAAGATAACCGAGTTGGGATTTCGGACTTAGAACACTGTTGATAGTGATACAAATACAATGTTTATTGATGTATGACTTGAATGAGAATAGAATTATGATTAATACGTGAGTGTATAAGATCCACATATTGGACAAATTATCATTATCCGCACAAACCTAATGATGCAACAAATATAAATACAAATAAATGACTTTACACAGTACAAGGATAAAGGTGAACGATACACGGTAATTCACACCATGAAAAGAATGATATGTTTTACTCAATAGTAAAGTGATGTATTCACTCAAATAGTGAAAACAGAGGTATTTTACTCAAATAGTTAAATGATGAATTGATAGGACAGATATCATAAACAAAATATCTTAACACTCCAAAAACGCTGTGTATAACAATCCCCAAAATTGGCCCACGGCTAAAAGATTACATGCATGGAGTATCAAAAAACACTCCGTCAATATCACACTTGTCTACCAGTCACATCGGTCAATCAAGCAATCAGCATTATAGGTAGTTACGGACCACCAATCAATTCCTTGGTCAATCAAGCAATCAGCGCCCACCAATTCGGTCAGCAACGCCCGATCACCTGCTACTCGACCAGCAACACTGTTCACTCAGCTCTACGGCTGCTATGGTTAGCTTCATTGGTTAGCTCTATAGCTGGTACCATGTCTACTACGATCACAATGGATCATTCTGGCCAGCTGAAAATACGTCTAATGCTATACCCTTCATCAACGCGCTAAGATGGAGCGACCAATCGCCATTTTTTCCATTTTTGTACAGTGGCGTACCTTTCAAACCTGTTTAGATAACTATCCATCTTATCTTTGTCGTCTTGAAATGGGGGTAATTTTGGACCTTTCAGTTTAGCATCATGTCCCCCCTCCCTTTTGGTTTGCAATAGCTCAGAATTTCTTTGATACTCCCTCTCCCTATTTCTATCTTCTAGTTCCAAAGCTTCTAACCTCACTTGTTTTTCCCTTTCTAACTTCCTATTCTCTACTTCTTTAAGCAGTTCTACCTTTTCCCTTTCTGCTTGCTTTTCCCATTCTATCTTTTCCTTTTCGGGCTGTTTTTCTAATTCTATCTTCCCCTTCTCAAATTCTGTCTTTGCCCTCTTAAAAGCCATTTTTCTTTCTGCAGCTTCTCTTTCTATCTCTAGTGTCTCCTTTTCGGCCTGCTTTTCTAATTCGGTCAACTCCCTCTTGGCTTCCTTTTCTATCTCTAGTTTCTCCCTTTCTATTTCCCTCTCCTTGAACCTCTGATCCCTTTCCCTAGCCTGTTCTTCACGAACAAAATGTCCAAGAGGTTCCCATTCGTAGCCAAACTGTTTCAATAGTTCCACAAGTTCTTTCATTGATGACATTTCAAAAATCTGATACGACCAACCGAAAGTGCAGTATTATGCAAAAAGGTGTAATTACTAAAATTTCAAACAAACAAACCGTATTTTCCTTCTCGGAAGGCAACACAAACATGAAATGTGTACACAAAATAAAGTAATGTTAAATGGCTACTTAACCTCGCTGTCTTGTCAAGAACGTTTGAAATACACAAAAAAATCATACAAGAATAATGAAACAATAATAGTGCTCTGCTAAATCCGAGATGATCGCACTTCTGACACCATTTTTATATTGTACAATATACAGAAATCGCCTTCGGGTATCGTTGTACACAACAAACGAAACCCGAGTACAATTGCTACTCATTCACGTGATCATGCACTATCCTTCGAGTACTATCACTCTTCATCAACATCTACTACGCATTTTGATGTCCAAAGATAATCGTTCAGCGAGTGTACGGTTAAAGTGTTCACAAATGGCTTGATCGCGATTAACTTCAGCATGTCCTGGAAATTTTTAAGCCCGTTACCTGTCGTTAACCAGAGCGTTTCGGTGTCGGCGAAATTCTTGGCCTGGATCAACTTGCAAACGTTTCGCCAACTGAAAGGTCCTTGCGTGAAACATGCGTCCGAATGCGTTTGCGACCTCAGTGGCTCTTTTGTATATCAATAATTCAGCTTCTTCATTATAGACAGGTTATATCGACAACGGTCAGCGCGCAGTTATATGTGCGACGATGAGGCTCTAACGACTTGGGCTTCTTTACAAGTATCGCATGAAAGAAACAAAATATCAGCTGATGAATAAATCTGCCACGAAGAATATCGCAACAGCCGATCATCGACAACATTTCAATCATTGACTGATCACTGCTGTGCCCTTCCAATAACCACTGGGACTATAATTCTGTTTCCGTTATGTTAATACTAGCATTGTAAATGCTTGTATTGAAAATATTTCAATGCTAGTGTTTCCCGAATTTCACTGACAAATACTTTTCTGTCGCAGCAATATTTTTGCCATAGGGCGGCTGTTATTAAGTCGCTGTCGTAGCTGGTATGCCTGCCCCGGTGCACTGATGGAATTTAGCGCGTCAATCAGCAGGCAATCGGCGTTATCTCGCTAAAGTAAAGGTTCCTGCGGTGGTCAAACCCATTACAATAAACAAGTGGCATATATTTCGTTGTCTGGATTTTTGCCCGATAGCGGACGAAAACTAGTATCCAATCAAATGCCCCATCGAGTCCCAGGGCCACCACAATTATAAATCGGTAAATGCTTCTCTATGTGGTATTTTCAATGCGAAGTTCATGACAGATCCAATAACACGGATGTGATATCTCTGCTGTAGGAAATTTCATTTCCGGTAGCAGTTTTATTGCTGGCTGATATAAATTTATTTCCTTTTAGCCCCACAACATGCACAATGCCCTTTGGTCTCGCGACATTTATTTTATCGTGGTGACTACAAGCGCGTATACTGTGTCCTCGTAGACCTTATATCGCAGACAAATATAAAATGCATTTGAATGCTAGTATTCCGATATGGCAGTCAATATATTGACCACTGACAATGAGTTTAACATAGTTGACGTGTCAGAGACAAAACACATACACTGATAAAATATCATATGGAGTTGATAAATAGAATTCACGCAATATTTGTAAGGTCTGGTATGGTTTCACTTAAAATTATGATTTGAATGCTCAAATGGAACAGGTTATATCTGGTCGCGCCCACAGCAGATGAACAGCAATGATATGGCGTCCTGTGAGACTACAACGAGACCGCCGAGAAAATAGAACACGAGGACATTGTTAAATTCATCGGCAAAATTGATGACGCGCCTTCCATCGAGGTCATCGATAGGGCAATTAATACCCTGGTTGTATAAAACTATGTTATACTGGAGCGACAATCTAACCTTGCATTTATTTTAAATTGCGGCATACATACAAAACATATCAATCTGATACAAAGGTACACGTAGATTCCCAAAGTAATTCCTACAAGAGAATCATTGCGGTTTCAGGAGGGGAAGAGGGACCGCACACACGGTCTTTGAAGTTCATAAACTCCAGTAGAAATGCCAAAAACAAAAATCTAGCCTGCACAAAGCATTCTTCGACCTGGCCAAAGCTTTTGACCGAAAATCTTGGAGGCCTTTGGAAGTGTGTTGCATACTTTGGTTGCCAGATAAATTCCTCGCGATGCTTCAGGCATTTCTATGTTCGAATGCTTCCTCGTGTTGTGGATGAACGTCAATCATCTTAACCATTCCCAGTTACCAATGGCGTCAAGCAAGGCTGTGTATTTGAACCAAACATCTTCGGTATGATGTACCCCGCCATGATTACAGATGCCTTCCGTATGTATAGCAATGGGGTCGACATTACATACCCAACTGACGGAAAGTTTTTAAGCTAAGAAGACTACATCCGAGGACAAAGTAAATGTGATCTCATATTTGCTGACGACTGTTCCATAAATGCCAAACCTGAGTTTAATATGCAGAACAGAATAGACAATTTATCTTCAGCATGTGATGCATTAGTTCTCGCAATCAACGTCAAGAAGACAGAGGCATTGCAGGAACCAGGAAAGCCTTCCGTAGAGCCTATCATCACAGTCAATTATCCAACCCTCCCGACAGAGGAAATGTTTACCTATCTCTTCATCACAATATTCACAGCGCTGATGAAACTAACGGCAGAGCTACTGAATCAAGCGTATCCTTTGACAAACTTCATGTATATGTGTGGGAGCGCAGATGTATCAGCCTACAAACAAAACTTAAGGCCCTGAAAGCCATCGTGTTGCCTCCACTGCTATCTGCCTTCGAGTTCTGGACTGAGTACAGACGACATACTAAGAAGCTGAACCTTTTCAAGATGGGCTGCCCGAAGAAACTGATGAGTGTAAGATGGCAGGACAAGATTCAAAACATTGACGTTCTCAGACGAGCTGGCATCCCAAGCATTCTTCTTCTGCTGACAAAATCATAGGTGAGATTGGCAGGCCGCATCACCAGGATGTCAGAAGAGCATCTGCCAAAAATCTTCCATTTCAAACTGAAGTAGTAAAAGCGATCTCAGGGAGGTCAGAAGAAACTCTTTAAAGATTACCTCAAGTCATTTGTGAAAGTCTTTATCACTGGAAGAGTCTCATTTTTATGCTGGACCTAAAGAAAACTGCAGAGGCAGTGCAGACACCGGAGTAGCGTACATCTCAGGCAAAACAACACGTCATCTTTTGATTAAGCAAACCCAAACAGCATCTCCCGTTAAGAGTGCCACAGACAGGTTAGAGCACAAAGTGGCCAATCACGTACTTACATTAATCAAACCATTCAGTAACATCATGGACATTTTCGAACTCGATAGACGAACAACAGTAAGTGCATTATATTAACACACACGTTTATGATACAAGACACGTGGAAACTTATATGAACTTAAACATGCACAGAATACAACACAGAATACCCAGGATTGAAACTTGACTACAAAAATGATATTGTTATTTCGGAGTAGCTTCATTTTACTTTCCAATCATTAAATATAACACAATCCATAAGGTGTGTGTGCGCGTTCGTGTGTGTGTAGCTCGATTATTTTCAAAATCAGGCAAATTATTTAGACATTTAGTACTTTCAGAATCTAAACGACGATAGGAGAATCAATTTCCAAACGTATCTTTTAGATCCATATAAATGCAAATATTTTTAAAACTCTGATAACGATTAAAA
>JAECUM010021068.1:0-41890 GCA_016617855.1 Megalonaias nervosa
TATATATATATATATATATATATATATATATATATTTTGTTACCACCCTGTAGTTAAATTACATGTTTGTTAAAATTTGAATTCTTTATAAATCTTTTTATTTCGTTTTTATATCATTGAATATAATTATTATTATGATGATGATTATGTTCGCAGGGTCTGATATTTTGTTAGAAACATAGTGTTTATTTAGAACGTAAATGTGACTCGCGTAAGCACGATTTTTGCATTACGGTTTTGTCATATTAAGTAAACAGTCGGAAATAGCTATGTAAATGATTGGTTGTGACCACGGTCATTACTAAGAATACTTGTTGACATTCTATACTACGTTCGCGATATTTCGAAATCTCCATGATTTCTTCGTGCTTGTACATGAAATGTATGAGTTTGCTTTAAAATACTCAGGTACATGCGAACTAGTCTAGAATCATATTTTAACATCTTAGAGAGTCACATCATAACATCATATAGAGTTTTCAATACCTTAAGAAGAAGGTAATCTTTTGTGCTGGAAAGAGCTGTTCGTTCGTACGTATGAAGAATAACATGTGTTTTGTTATTGAGGATAGTTCTACTTCGTCTACCTTCTAAATAATAATTATTTTCCCTGGAGAACTACACAACTGGCTTTGGACAAAGACATTTGCTGAATGTAATTCTAAATTGGAACAGAACAATACAAATTGTGATTTACAGTGAAAATTCTGGACATTTGTGTTTAACCTTCGTCTGATGTTATCATCCGCCATTTTGGAACGGAATTGAGATTCAGACTTAAATTTTGAACTGTTTATTCACATGATTTGTGTTTTCACAATTTTAGGACAATATGTTTATCACACTTAAATTCCCATCCAAATCATCATTTGAATAGCACTAAGTTCAATGACTCCAACAGCTGACATCACGAAAATAAGTCTGCAGGCAAGATGGCCGACACTAGATCACATGACCGGTTCCACACAGTAAATTTGTGAAGTTCACATTTTTGATTAAATTTCACTTGTTGATTGTAAATGCTGGCCTTCTTTTATGCAAGTTTAAGTATGTTTTGAATATTTAATAGTGTATTCTTCATTTTATGCTGGTCAATATATTTTCAATGTTATCAGCGTTCATTGGTAGTTGTGTACTCTTCACCCAAGCTTAACAGTCTTGGTTACAACTTAAAGTACGCTGACGTTTGACGGACACGATATAATACTTAATGTATATATATTTGCTAATGACAGAGTGTAAACAGACAAGTGATGATAGTGAAATGGTATACTGACCCTCAATTTGTGTCGCTGGTTGTAGAGTATCTGTTCGGCACCATCAGACCTGTTCGGCATCCCGGACAAGCAATGATTGGTTAAAATTTCGTCACATGACTATTTTCCGGAGAGTATAAATAGGAGCGCAATTCGAAATTCGGCAGATAGCTGTCAACATTAGCGCCTCTATCAACATCTCTCCACCAAATAGAAAGAACACTGTACTGAGATAGTTATAATTACAACTTTATTGAATGACATTAAGAAGCTCATAGATATTTATAAAAATAAGACAAGTCAACGAATTTTAATTTCTTTATTCTCAGAAATAGACTGGAATTATATATATATATATATATATATATATATATATATATATATATATATATATATATATATATATATATATATATATATATTGGCGTATATATAAAATCTCAAATGGATAATGATTTAATGTTGAATTTATTAAACGAGTTGAATAATGTCCAGTTTTTGCGATCCTTGGTGAGCAAAAGATGGACATTATTCAACGAGTTTCATAAATTTATATTAAATTATTACCCATTTGAGATTATTTTTATCACAGTTTTTGTTTCAGTGGAAATTATTTAGACAGAAAGAAGAATGAATTCTGACAGACGATGCACCTTTCTTTTCTTGCGCATAAAATATAGTCCAAAACAAAGCTGAAATAATAAAAGTAGAGTGTACTTTTAACAAGCTATAAATCAAAGAACAAGGGTCCATCGGAATAAATAGAACATTTTTTACGATAAAATCATTTTTTAAAACAGAATGATCGATGAGTGTGATGTTACGTTGTTTGCTACGGCAGACAGCAGGATAAGGTATGTGTTTACCCTTTCACTTTCACAACAAAAACATTACATTGTTGCGATTTTCATCTGAAATACTGTTACAAGCCTGGGGTATTTACTTGAGCGAGCGGTGTCAAACCATGGCGAGATTCCGCTAGAAGTCATAAGTTTACCCCAAATTTCCAAAGACTTCCATACAAATTCAGTTGTATATTAGAAAGCCCAACGTGTCCATTCTATACATAAATTTTACTCTAATCAATGCAAGACCAAAGATATCACAACTTAACATCTATCAACCTCACATCTGCATGGATTATCTTCATCAACTTTCCGTACCGTCAGCAGTTCACGCCGGAGAAACTTTACAACTATCCCCTAACACAGGGAACTATTTTTACTAGGCCCCCATAGGCCAGTCGAACCATGGTTTCGGGCTACACTTCGCCTGTAAAACTGCATCACATTTGCCACCATGGCAACATAAACGGTGTCTACAGGGTCCCTTCTTGTTTTGTTTTTTTTCCATCGTGTAATTCACTAGTCTCCTACCGCAATTACTGCACCTGCAGGGACACTCTTGTGGCTCCGACCTGAATTCACCAAACTTAAACCAAGGTATCAAGGAAACTCACTAACACTTCACTCCGTGACGTTTGCTCCTAGTAACTGGCTAATTTTTTTCGGGCTAAGGATTATTTCCATTGGACAGAGTTCCAATAATCAAACAAGTAATCACAAAAACCTAAGAATTCCTTAAAACAGGGTGCTATAACCAAATGTGCATACTTTAAATTTATTACAAAACGATTACTGGATGCAGAAATTCCCATATTTACTGTAATGTATTTGTGACCGGATATTTGCAGTATTTGATTTGGAACAGTATACTGTACAATAGACATAAACAAATTTCTTTTTGAGTCGGATTTGCAATACACATTTGCTACGTAAATATGCTGTGGTTGGATAAAGTTCTGTCAGTTGGGAGACCGGTTTATGTCCACATTCTTCTACGAACAGAGGTGAGTTTATTTATTTCTGGAAGTTAACATTTAAACCACGCTTGTATATTTAATATTTAAACCACGCTTGTATATTTAACATTTAAACCAAGCTTGTATATAGGGTGGATTCCATGTTAAAGATATACAGCCCACCCCCACCCCCAGTGGCGTAGCTAGGGTACTCAGCGATCGGGGACAGAAAACAAACTTGGCGCCCCCTTGCTTAGCGCCCGGGGACAAAACATAAACTTGGTGCCCCCTTCGAGTGCATCCGAGATAACGAATAGTTGTATTTTCCTCATTTTGGCGCCCCTGGCACATGGCGCCCGGGGACAACTGTCCCCCCCCCTGCCCTCACCAAGCTACGCCACTGCCCACCCCAATACAACCCAACCCTTCTATCAAATTAGCAATACCCTTAGATTTACTTCTTCTTCTTGTTCGTTTCTTGGAGTGTTACGCCATTTTTCTTACGATGATATTACTATACATGACATAACAAACTCCTGTGGTGGCAATATATATATGTATGTATGTGTATGTATATATATCTATATATGTATGTATATATATCTATATATGTATGTATATATATGTATGTACATATATCTATATATGTATGTATATATATGTATGTATATATATCTATATATGTATGTATATATATGTATGTATATATATCTATATATGTATATATATATATATATATATACACTATATATATATATACGTATATGTATATATATATGTTATATGTAATAGTATATATGTATATGTATGTATATATGTATATGTATATGTATGTTTATATATGTATATGTATGTATATGTATATATATATATGTATGTATATATATATATGTATATATATATGTATATATATATATATATATATATATGTATGTATATATAGTTGTATATATATGTATGTATATATAGTTGTATATATAAGTATGTATATATAGTATGTACGCTGTATCAATGATCAATGATATACCATGAGATGTATAAATTTTTCATTAAAAGGAAACGAAGCTTGCTGAGTTTCCTTTCAATGAAAAATTTATACAACGAGTGGTATATCATTGATACAGCGTACATACTGTACGTATATTTTATTTATATCACATACAAATACATATATTTGCCCTTTGAACGGAATTCAGATTTACTACAAGCAGCTGTGTATTGACCTAGGTGAATGAACTCCTCACATCCCCGAGTGTGTCCGCTACACAATGTAGTTCTATGCCTTTAGTGGCTATTTACAATCACCTCTGCATATTGATAAGTTGATTGTTTTCTTTTCTTGGTTTCTATTTTTCTCCACATTGATTAAATCAATATAATACATACTTATGATTTAAACATGAAAGATGGTTTTAATGATAAAAGTAGAGCACTAGCAACACTTGGATAGCTACGCCATTCACATACCGGCGCATGGAAATTAATGTGGAATAGAAACTAAGCCAACTGACGAACCAACAAGAGGTAATTAAAATATTTTAATATATTTACAGTTGATCTAAGTTATTATTCTGCTTTAGCAACAGTACAACCGACCATAATCCCCGCCCCTCTCTCTCTCTCTCTCTCTCTCTCTCTCTCTCTCTCTCTCTCTCTCTCTCTCTCATCCTTTGGTCGGTTTGACTTAACTTTTACCATCATTCATAAGTCCAGAGAGATCGTGGGATGACACAAACGAGAGAGAGAGAGAGAGAGAGAGAGAGAGAGAGAGCTTTGTACATTTTCATATTTAAATAATAATAATCGATTTTTTAGAACATTATAGTATGTTTAAGAAAAAACCACAAAACATAACATTAAATACATCACAGTATGTGTACCACATAACCGAGGAGTTTACTGGTTTGCAACTTTGTATCATTGATAAACACTGTAGATAAATTCTAAGGAAAGTGCATACGTATCGTTAAGACGAATCATATTCTTGTAGGTTACTTGGTGTAATTTCTGTTTCAATGTTTTAATCCGCCCAAATTCCAGAAAGCAGAAAGGATTGTAATGAAAATGTGTACCATATTAAATTAATTTAGAAAACGGGGATTATTAATACTTTTCGTCGTTATTTTCATACGTCACTAGTGACTAATGTGTAGAAAATGATCATTGATCTATAATCAACTGCAGGCGCTCGCGAGAATGTTTATGTATGCGTATTATTGCGCCATGGGCGGATCACAATTTGATATACCAATAGTATTGGTATATCAAATTGCTTTATACCAACACTTTAAATGCATGTTATTTTTTAATGTATGTATGATAGATAGATAGATAGATAGATAGATAGATAGATAGATAGATAGATAGAGATTAGATAGATACATAGATAGGTAGAGATTAGATAGATAGATAGTGATTAGATAGATAGATAGATAGATAGATAGATAGATAGATATTAGATAGATAGAGATTAGATAGATAAGATAGAGATTAGATAGATAGATAGATAGATAGAGATAGAGATTAGATAGATAGATAGATAAGATAGAGATAGAGATTAGATAGATAGATAGATAAGATAGAGATAGAGATTAGATAGATAGATAGATAAGATAGAGATTAGATAGATAGATATATAGATAGAGATTAGATAGATAGATAGATAAGATACAGATAGAGATTAGATAGATAGATAGATAAGATTGAGATAGAGATTAGACAGATAGATAAGATTGAGATAGAGATTAGATATATAGATAGATAAGATACAGATAGAGATTAGATATATAGATAGATAAGATACAGATAGAGATTAGATAGATAGATAGATAAGATACAGATAGAGATTAGATATATAGATAGATAAGATACAGATAGAGATTAGATAGATAGATAGATAAGATACAGATAGAGATTAGATAGATAGATAGATAGATAAGATAGAGATAGAGATTAGATAGATAGATAGATAAGATTGAGATAGAGATTAGATAGATAGATAGATAAGATACAGATAGAGATTAGATAGATGAGTCTATGCTCTTAAAATAAGTAATCTCTCAGATCTCTCCAAACTGAATATATTGCTCCAGACTTTTAGATCCTTGGTCACATTTCTCGCCATAGTATTCGTATCCGAGAACTCGTGTCGAATGGTAATAGCACTGAAATGATCTGAGGGATAATAAACGTGACTGCATTTTCCGTCTGCAAAATCCAGTACTCGAAATACGAGAGATCAGCGAACGAATTGAGGATATTCTTTCAACGTATAAAGAAGTACCATCATATCTTTGTATTTCCGGAATTACACACACTGTCTCTTTGTATAAGCTATCATGATACCAAAGAAGCTTCTGGTCATTGTTTAGACATGTCCGATCGTCATATAATTATTTTCTTAATTTTGTCATTTCTGCACTAATGTTCTTTTAGGCATGAGTTCAGGCCACTGCGATGGCACGGGCAAAACAAATCTGGCCTTAGTATTTGTTTATCTGGGTAATGCTTATCTTGTTACTCCGAAGCTGATCCACTGTTACAGCTTTGAATTTTCCACTCAGAAACTAATCCACTGCTACAGCTTTGAATTTTCCACTCTGAAACTGATCCACTTCTTCAACTTTGAGCTTTCCACTCCGAAGCTGATCCACTGCTACAACTTTGATTGTTTTCCACTATCTTTTTGATTTCATACATGGGTCATCTGAAGAGTCTCTTTTCCGTCTGTCATGTTAGTTTCGTCATTAGCTTGTCAGACATGTTGAAGTTTGTCCAAGTCTATGGAAGAAAGTAATTCCTCAGGTGTACTAAACTCGATCGACACATGAGACTTCAATCTTTTATCAGTAACATATCGACTCAAAGAATCTTGACCTAGAGATTTTCATTGTCGTTTTAAGTCCCTTAAAACTGACTCAGACAAAATCCGTAATGAAGACAACTGCTTTTTCTTCTGGAATTTGAGACTTGAAATTTTTAAATCTCACTCTGTAAATTTCGTTCTTATTTATATTTATTTTTCGTCTGGAAGTCATTTATTCAGTAGGTCGAATGTAAAAGTAATCTTCAAGAGCTACTAAACGTCTTTCCTTCTGCTGAATTTGGCTCTCCTCTCTCGGTCTCGTTATTTAGGTCATGGATGTTAATTCGTGGTTATTCAAGACTTCTTCAAGTTCGCTGTCGCCAGCTTGTGCTAATTTCTCAGCATATCGGGTGACACAGAAAGTCGTCTCTTGGCTTCTTGTTTCTTACTGGAAAAGTTTGTCTTTCCATAGTGATTCACAATTTGATTTGACCTGGGTACACACCATATTCCTATATTCCAGTAACGAAATTGTAACTCGTGAGGCAAGTAGAAGAAACCGATTCAGAAGAACCCATACTTATAAGGAAGGTCAGAAGGAAAGACGGTAACGGAAAAGGTAGACTATTATGGTGTGTTTTTAAATTTCATTGTAATTCGTATTTGAGAGAAAATATCAGAAACGTAATGTCTCTTTGCCTTTATTTTTCAGAAGGAACGAACCAAAACACCCACCCACCCACCCACCCACCCACCCACACACACACACACATGGAAGAATTCAAGTTTTGTTTCATTTGGCTTTCGTTTAATAGTATCCTTCATCTGAGAGATTTTGGTGGCCCTTAAATTGGACGTTGGATCTTCATCAACTGCAACTGCACTTCCACGTCCAGGCCTACTTCTGCGACTGTAATAGTAGACAATAATGACTGCTGTGGCTGCAGACTTCTCGTTGGTAATGTTGAATGTCGATGTTGTGACAGAAGGTTCATAAGCCTAATACACATCGTTCAGATATTTTAACTGGACCAAAAACGTCTTGCAAAAGACTGGTTTTTTTTCAATCTGTCTGTTTTTCTCACTGTTGAAAAATGGCGCTAAATCCAAAACATCAATATGTAATAGCTAGCAACAACATGGAGTACAGAATAAATATTAAACCAGCCTCAACATAACTGAGATCTACTGGTCCTTTTCTCAAAGGCACGTATTCACGGAAGAAGCATATCATTGAACACAGAAAAGCGTGTAACAGATTCTGCATGTTACTACTTGTTCCTAAACTTTAGTACAAAAACCAATTTTAACTGAGGAAGTATATGATGTGCTTTTGAAAGAAACATACTTGTTATGTCTTAACTCGACGATAGAAAAGTAATGAATAACCTCAAATAAAGGAAACCATTGTAAACAAAAAATCCTTTCCGTAATATTTGAAGTGTCCGTGAGATATATTAAATTAACCTACCTATAGGCTGTATAGTGCAAACTTCACACGTATTCTGCTGTATAATGACTGCTTGCGATTTCATTTCATCATTAAACTGGACAATTTAATCATAAATTGATCATTTATATTACAATTATATAAGATAAAAAAAAAAAACAGAAATAAACCAAAACAAGTATTTAACATCAACAAAAACAAATATTGAATGTTAGATGCACAACAATTGTCAATAACAATGCCAATTAAATTCAAAACCAATGAAACGTAACGGGCAAAAGCTTAACTGAGTTGAAATATCAGTACGAGCTCAGACATGTGTATTTTACCATTTGTTAACGTTTCACAATTTTGTTCTATATATCATCATTTTGTATGCCTGTAACACCATACTTTATCCTTACGGTAGAAATAAAAGGAACTATCCAGTCAAATTCTAATAAACGAAATCTACTTTCCGTTACAGTGGTCAGGGCGAGTACTACAATTCTGTAGATATCTGCACAACTTAACTCCAGGAGGTAGCAAATCACATTTTGTCTATGTAATGTTAAAGTTTCAGAGTAACACCTATACGTTAATTCCTCCTAGGCACGTGTGTATGAACTAATACAGATCAACACCTACGCGGCAATTCCTCCAAGCTGCGTGTCTGTGTACTACTGAAGATAACCATAACGAGCTTTTCAGAAATTTAGGAATAACTGTACGGTTGTATGTTCTAGGATATTTTTTAAAAATCTATTTCTCTTAACATCGCAAATTTTGTAGAATTTTTTAAAATATTTTTTTCTTATTTATTGTTAGTTTAAAATTTACTTTATGTTCCTGTGAAGCTTAACGAACAGAAAAAGGAATTCGAAAGACGGACGTATAACTGCTACTATTTCTAAATATGGAGAGATGATTATGGCCATAATAATGATGATGATGACGATATAATAAATGGGAAGAAATTCACATCAGCTCAAAATGATCTTGATTTTGGCATTGGTTGTTTTTATTAGACTTCATACAATTAAGGATATTTTATCAAAAGCAGAAAACACTGTTTCAAGAGCTAAACGGCAGTCAATAATCAGATCAAGGCGTTGAGCCAACAAACATCACAACAAAGAGTAATATACGGACTACTTGAAACGATGCTTATTCCAATAAAGCATTCAACTTCTGTCCAATGCAGGACATGCTCAATATCAAACTACATTGGCAATAAACATGAATTATATAAATATTTGTAATTACTTTTGCTGCATTTTCGTGCTGAGAGATCGGTTAAGATAAGCTATGAAAACAGCAGTCTCCGTTTCCGGGACCTCCTGCAGAACATTGTGACCTGGGACAAAATAATTCATGAGGACTTTATCTTTTAAAACATTTTTAAGGTTTTTTTGTGTGTCTTCGAGAAACTCACTCATGACACGTTTATCCCAATCTTTGTCACTTGGGTTTCTGTCAAATTCATGAAGCATGAAGGTACGGAGATGAAAAGTGGATAGATGCTTGATGTCCGTGTTTTCAGATCTGCACTCCGACAGAAGCAATTTGAGAGCCTTCAGGACAGGCTTTCGACATGTAGGTGGGTCGCGCGCGCCATCTGCGTGTTTCCATAGCAACTTTTCCGTGTGAGAAAAGGACTCCCTCCATAACATCTGTCCATCAGGCACCTCGTCGACTGATAAAGAAAATCTTATATAAATTAAATTAAAAAATCTGTATCAGGCTTTAATATTAAATATCACCTTTTATTACCAAGTTATATCATACAACACACACACACAAAACATGCGTGTAAATTCTTAATAGATTATACTGTGTTAAAGGATAAGTTCCCAACCTCCATCAATCTAAAATAATACGTTGTTTATTAATGAAAATTCCAAGCTGTCACCAGCTAATGCATCCCATGTGACATGTGAGCAGTTAGGTCATATTGCTTCTTGTGCTAAGCTTATATGACCAAGAGGACGCTAACAGTAAGACATCCGGACAGTTGTACCATGTACAAATTCAGTGCTTGATAAGGTCATTATTTTCATCCAAATTGTATGAAAGATTCCCTGGCAACCCAAAATAATTCTTTTTTACAAACTGATAAAAGTTTCAAAAGAAGAACTTCGGTTTTACAGACGATGCAATGCTAATAAGTAAGCATGTTTATCTATGTTCTGGAGATTTGTCATTTATCTACGATACACCCAGAAGCTGTTCAGACTGCATATGTAAGCAGCATTATACGCGTAGGTTATTACAACTCTACATGCATGGGGTAAATTACTACACCTTTCGTTTCTTCTTCCACCATTAATACTGGCTGCCATGTATAGCCTATCGTGTGCTGAAAAAATGGCGTTAAGCCCCACAACAACAACAACAACTACACCTTTCAGACAGCCTTGAACTTTTACATCTTCCAGAGCATCAAAGTTTAGTTAATACAAATAGCCAGTTAAAGGAAATAAACAATCAAATGTAGACATGAAAACAGAATGTTGCCCATACAGACATGAAAGCTGAGAGGCAGACAGAAAGACATGCACATATTAAGAGACAAACGGAAACAAACCACGTGGATGTTCTCTCGCGACACAGAAATACTCCTTTTTCAATTCAGCCAGATCTTGTTTGGTTTCCCATTTGGGTTTCCACTTTCTTATCGCGTCGCATTTGGGCCAGCCTTCGAAATGTATACCTGGAACAAGATCTACTTCGACCTGTATTCCGGCACCGGCATCGTACAAAATGGTGAAAGCTGGGCTTGACGGAGATCTGAATAAGCCTGGAGGGAAACTTACAAATCAGATTAATATGTACGCATCAATTATTCTACCGCCCAGATCGCAAACAACACCATTTTAATGTCAAATGCAGTCAGTGCTTCACCATTAAATTGTATATAGAATCATAAAGATAAGTTGAAAGTAGGTGAATCCAATAACTCAAATCGGATGCAGCTAAGCATTTCTTAAGTTGCAAAACTTCCACGTATTCCACAAAACATATCAGCATGAAATGTGTGCGTCACATGATACTACAAATGTATCGATATTCTGTGCAAAAGTGCATCAGTCATTTTACTATCCAAATATATTATCTCTGCATTTTTCAAAGAAAAGATTAAGCCCGCACCGCCATGAATACTGCGAGAAAAACACAATTGTTCTGATTCAATATCGAGCAAGCGTATATTGTTATTACGTCGCTTTATCTTTGATTTACTCCTCAAAGGTTGTGTGCAAAGAACGCCAACGTGTGTAAGTATGACAAGACGCACAAACACTACCGACATTTCCTTTGAACACGTGACCAAAGTACGGGTCACTGAGCATGTGATGAGAGCAAACTGTTTTCTACAAAGATGAAAACAGTTACATAATATCAAAAGTATAACTGGGATCTTTCATATATATATATATATATATATATATATATATATATATATATATATATATATATATATATATATATAGATAGATATATATATATTGTATACATTAAAAATAACATTGCGTTTAAAGTGTTGGTGTAAAGCAATTTGATATACCAATACTATTGGGGTATCAAATTGTGATCTGCCCATGGCGCAATAATACGCATATATAAACATTCTTGCAACTGCACCCTTGCAACTGTGTGCTGTCCACTCATTAATCATTAGTGAAGTTTGAAAATACCTTTACAACGTATTAATAATCCCCGTTTTCTAAATGAATTTAATATGGTACAAAATTTCATTGCCATCCTTTCTACTTTTCTTTCCCCCTCCTCTCTCATGCATAAGCGACAAAATAAGCAGAAATCTGGAGCGAGAGAGAAAAATAATTTTAGCTGGACGAAAACCTTGAAATTGAACTTACACCATGAAAATGGTTCGGCGTAACGGTATGAGTGTACTTTCCTTTGGATTTATCGACAGTGTTTATATAATCAATGATACAAAGTTGCAAACCCTGTCGACATTATATGGTTAATTTCTCGGTTATGTGTATATCTATACTGTGGTGCATTTAATGGGTTTTTTTTGTTGTTGTTCTTAAACCTTATAATAATGTTCTAAAACTCGATTTTTATTAATTGAACATGAAAATGTCCAAAGACTCCCCCCATCTCTCTCTGGACCATCTTAGCAAGATATTGGCGAAAATCTATGAAACGACGAGCGAAGAGGATTTTCGCCTGTGTCATTCCACGATGCCTCTGGAATTATTTATTAATGATGGCAAAAGTTAAGTCAAACCGACCAAAGGATGAGAGAGAGAGAGAGAGAGAGAGAGAGAGAGAGAGAGAGAGAGAGAGAGAGAGAGAGAGAGAGCTAGCTTATGGTCGGTTGTACTGTTATAAAAGAATAATGACTTAGATGAACTGTAAATAGATTAAGATAATTTAATTACCTCTTGTTGGTTCGTCATTTCGCTTAATTTGTATTCCACACTAATCTCCATGCGCCGGTACGTGAAATGCTGAGCATTCATTTGAATAGCTGAGCTAACCATGTGTTTGTAGTGCTCTACTTTCTTCATTAAAACCATCTTTCATATTTAAATCATAGGTGTGTCTTGTATTGATTTAATCAATGTGAATAAAAATAGAAACTAAAAAATAGAACAACTTATCGATATGTAAAGGTGATTGTAAATAGTAGCAAAAGGCACAGAACTATATTTTTGCGGACACACTCGGAAGGGATGTGAGGAGTTCATTCACTCGGTCAATATACAGTTGCCTGTAGTAAATCTTAAACTCTGCTCAAAGGGCAAACATATGTATTTGTATGTAATATAAATAAGATATATGTATAACATATGCAATCCTCGTTTCCTTTTAATGAATGATATATGCATCTCATGGTATATCATGTATACAGCGTACGTACTATAAGCGATGGACAGAATACTGCTCAGAATTATACAATCATAAGATCCAAGGAAATCCAGCATTACTAAATTGCTCTCAGGCAGAAGAAATTGATGACAACCCCATTCTTCGCGAAGAAGTAGAAATTGCAGTTAGATCACTAAAGAAAGGAAAGTCATCCGACATTGACAACATACCAGCAAAGCTCATTCAAGCAGGAGGAGAAGAGATAGTCACAGTCCTAACAACAATCTGCAATAAGATATGGAGAATGGCCCACCACATGTACTCATTCCTTGGTCATCGTGCTCCGCAAGAAAGGAAACCTACAGCTATGCCAAAACTACAGAACCATCAGTTTGATCAGTCACCCGAGCAAAGTCATGCTGAACATAATTCTCAACAGACTAAAGCCTCAAGCAGAGAAAATTATTGCTGAAGAGCAGGCAGGCTTCCGAGCAGGAAGGAGCACCACAGAACAAATCTTCAATCTCAGACTCCTTTGCGAGAAATACCTTCAGCATCAGCAGAATCTATACCACGTCTTTATAGATTTCAAAAATGCCTTTGACATGGTATGGTATAGAGCCTTATGGGCAACTATGAGGAAGTACAACATCAGCTCAAACCTGGTGCCAGTTGTTCAGCACCTCTATGACAAAGCCACTAGTGCTGTCCTCATCAATTGCAGCAGAAGAGCTTGGTTTCGAACAACAGTTGGAGTCAGACAGGGATGTATATTGTCTCCTACACTCTTCAACATTTTCCTGGAAAGGATCATGGAGGATGCCTTGTATGACCACAAGGACACTGTCAGCATTGGTGGAAGAACAATCACCAACCTTTGCTTCGCAGATGATATTGATGGTTTAGTAGGAGATGGAAAAGAACTGGCTGACTTGGCTGAGCGCATCGACACAACCTCCATCGTATACGGTATGGAGATCAGCACCGAAAAAACCCAAACTGATGACAAACAACACGAATGGCATCAGTGCATAAATAAAGGCCAATGGACAGAAGCTGGAAAGAGTTAGAAGCTTCAAGTACTTGGGATCAATTATCACAGATGAGGGCTCCAAACCAGAACTACTTTGCAGGATTGTCCAGACAACAGAAGCAATAACAAGGTTGCGACCAATATGAAAAGATATCAACATTGCTTTTGGTTCCAAAATAAAGCTGATGCGCTCAAGTGTCATATCCATCTTTCTGTATGCTTGTGAAACATGGACATTCACATCAGATCTACAAAGAAGGATTCAAATCTTCGAAATGATATGCTACCGCAAGATCTTGGGCATTTCATACATTGACCATGTAACCAACGCAGAAGTCCACAATAGGATCCAACGAGCCATCGAATCCTATGAAGAGCTCTTGACCACTGTAAAAAAGCGCAAACTGAAGTGGTACTGTCATGTCTAAAGATCATCTGGATTGTCAAAAACAGTCTTGCAAGGCACAGTGCGAGGGTGCGGAAGAAGAGGCAGACAGAAAAAGAGGTGGGAAGACAACATTAATGAGTGGACAGGCATGGAATTTGGAGATTCCCAAAGGGCAGTAGAGAACAGGTAAAGATGGAGAGAATTGGTTGTAAAGTCAACTATGGTGCCCCAACGACATCTTGGGTTAAGAGATTGATGATGATGATGATGATGATGATGATGATGATGATGATGATGATTCAAATACTGTAATAACTAAAATTACATAGAAAGATGTCTTATGAATGACATTCAGCCTAAGTATACAAATATATACAAGATAAAACAATATAGAACGTTTATACGCAAGAGCGTGCATCTGCAGTCACATTATCATTTCCTTGAAATTGTCTAATATGATTCTTGCAGCATTAAACTACAACTCAACATCTGATTTTTAGATTACATTGTGTTAATGAATATGGGTGGGTGGGTGGTGTGATCACTGGATACAATAATCGGAGAAGCAGGTAAACTAATACACGCTTCAAAATAATTCCAACGCCAATGTCAAAGACCAATATTCTTTCTCGATTGTGGAATAGTTTATCTGATGCTTATTTAGATGTTAGAACAATATAACACGTGATAATCCACGCTATTTTTATCTTCTTCAATCACTACTCCCTTAACAACTACATCACTTGCACCAACCGACATTTAAATAATTGGCTGATACTGTTTTTGAAAGAACTGGTGCACTTTTAAGGATGGCCTTTACTTTGTCCAACATCTTTGCAAACCAATGTTCTGATACATTAACCTATCTTCACCTTGGCGGATCAATCAGATATTTCAATGCTTTGTCCTAGCGACATATATTGCAGTTAATGAGTTGACTCCCTTAGTAGGTAAGGTCAACTAACCAACAGCGTGTAACAGCGGTGCTTTGTAAATCGGCCGAAAATTATGGAAGCATTTGACTTCAAAACATTAACATCGAAATATGACTTCATACCAGACAGAAGCCATTAAAGGTGTATTTGAGGGAAAGGATGTATTTGTGCCATCACGGACCGGCAATGGAAAATTTCTTATATATTAGTCCATTCCAGCTGTGTGCTCCCCTTGTCTCTATCGTGTAGGAACAGTGTTCAAGTATTAATATTGATTGTACGCGGTGGCTTGCCGTAACATTAAGCTAAATTCACAAACGTGAAGCACTGAGATATCTGATCGACTTGCCAAGGTGTTGATAGGTTAACATGTCCGAACCTTGGCTTACGAAGACGCTTGTCAAAATAATTCTGATACTTGTCAGATCGATGAAACTTGGATTTCTTTCTCATCAAATTTGTCAGAGTTTCAGCAATTATGGCAAAATTCAAGAAAAATTCCCGAAAATATCCAGCCATAGCTAAACTTTGCATCTGATCTTTTCACAAATAGCCACTGGTAACTGAGAGGTAGCCTTACATAAGTTCCTCTTAAATTTTCATTTATTACATAAAGAATTGTATGGTATGTTCAGTTTTACACAACGTATTAGTTTGGGTTCTTTATGTTTTGTAGTTTACGACGATAGAGTCATAACAGTTGCTAGACACGCTGTTAGGTACGGAACCGAGACAGTCTACGATTATTCTGCTAAACTGCATTTGAACTGCAGTAATAGGTTGCAAATATGCCTTAATGGGTTTTCCTACTATTTGAAAATTTTTACACTATTTACAAACACTACTTTTAAGTCTTGGCCAACAAAAATTATTCAGGATACTGTGATAAGACGTAATGACTCCAAAATGACCGACCAAGGAAGTTTCATGCGCTAGACTAAGAATGTCGCGTCGATATGACCTAGGAACGACCAAATGATATCTCATTAACCACTCCTCACCAGCGGGTACCCCATTTTCCCACAAAAATAATATACTTGGACTTGTGTGGCTTCAGTTTCACTAATAGCCCCATGAAACAAACATGAGATCTCAGAATATTGTTCCTGTTCGACACTGAGTGATTGTATTTTATCACCCTGATTAAAATATAGAAAGAGTAGTAAAATGAGGAACAATATGATGAATACAGATTTCTACCTATTTATTGATTAGTGCCAAATTCAAAGCTGACATTATCAAAAGATTGACCAATAAATGTGTCAGCCAAAGGAATACTTTTCTGATCAACATCATCCTAAAGAGCACTCTTTGTCATAGTTCTGATAACTGCATAAGCAGGATATAAATCAAGGATTTCACTTTTAATAGGATACACCTTTTTGATCCACGCAAGGCTTGGCAGTTACAAAAGGATTAACCAGGTCACTGGCTAGTAACAAATGAATACCTTCTATAGGCAACAAAGTTACTGCTTTAGCGGTGACGGGTCCTGAAACTAAATCTGATGCGAAAGAGGATCATTAGCAAAGCCGCACTCTATCCCTGAATAAGAACACTTTCAGAAGTAGACCTCTCACAGAACGGCAAAGTACACGATAACAACAAGCTCTGAGAAACTCCTGCGTCCCTTAATATTTTAATAGGGATAGGGTTGGTGCAATTACCATTAAGTGATACAGAACCTTCCGACATGAATGGTTCATAAGTTTCATAAGTTTCCAAAATAGATTGAGACTGTGGTCTGCTTGACCAATCAATTGTATTGATTTTAGTACATATCATGACCTTGACCTCTTTAAAATAAGATCATTTGGTATAGCTCTGCCTTTTATTGTTGCTTATGTTTCGACCTGCAGTAGTCAGAAATGGGATGCCTTTAATTTACAATATGAGCACGTAGGAAAATGATTTGTGTTGCTTACTTTCAACCTGAATCAATCAAAACTGGCCAGCCTTTTCTTTTAACAATAAGTGCACGTAGAAAGAGATACGGATTTCTGATCATTCATATCAGAAGTTTGATTTCTAGAATGTGCGCCAAATTGAGATTTGAAAGCACTTATATGAGACTTAGATCATATTTCGCCAACGAAAAAAACTGCTTAGTGGAAGTTTAACTGACAAAAGAAACTTTGTGAGTCAAGGAACGCTCATCAGCTTTTTCCAAAGTTTCAACTTTTTCTCATCAAGAAAGGTTTTTACATAATTATGGATGCAGTTC
Organism: Megalonaias nervosa; assembly: GCA_016617855.1. Classification (NCBI taxonomy): domain Eukaryota; kingdom Metazoa; phylum Mollusca; class Bivalvia; order Unionida; family Unionidae; genus Megalonaias; species Megalonaias nervosa. The sequence goes on from JAECUM010021068.1 coordinate 17,714, forward strand.
TTGAACTGATCAATTAATACGAACTTTATGAAGTTATCGTAATTTTATCAACCTTCTTGGCGGAGCACCACATTATTAAACAGTTGTTCTTTTTCCTTGCAAATGCGACATAGGGATGTCCAGTATTTTTTCTTCAATTCCTAAACATTTGTGGATATGCCTCAGGTACCAATTCTTAACCGTTCGAGATACATTCCTTAACCACATCATAATTAGTACTCTGTTCTACCAACAGCTAAATGCAAATTTCACGAGCGGTAACCTCAATACTGTGTTTGTGTGTTTGAATGTGTGCAAATCTGACCAATGTGATTTTAAAGAAAAGTAGTAAATTTCGATATAAAAAATATAGGTCACAGAATATGAGGTGTAGCCATTATAATAAACACTCTGTCATTCGCATCTACATGATATGGTAATGCAAGATGACACGAAAGACAGAAAATTAAGTCAGTTACCGAACTTGGCGTTTGCTCTGCAAGGTACTGTCAGACCTGACACGTGCACAGGAAAACAGCACTGGTTTATTAAACTTAAACGTGCATGGGCTGGGGCTGCAAGCATATTGAAGACCCGCGACTCTTCCTATAATTATTGTATTTTATAACACACAATTCTCTTCTTTCACGGACTTTTAAATTACAAAATGAGTTTAAAAAGAAATATAAATTGATTTCATAGGATGGGAAAGGTTTGAAAACAATGTCTTCCATATAGATATAGACTAGTGTAGACATTATAAACTATGTTGTTATGTACTAAGGGCATTTCGAAATAAATATAGACTAGTGTAGACATTATAAACTATGTTATTATGTACTAAGGGCATTTCGAAATAAATATAGACTACTGTAGACATTATAAACTATGTTGTTATGTACTAAGGGCATTTCGAAATAAATATAGACTACTGTAGACATTATAAACTATGTTGTTATGTACTAAGGGCATTTCGAAATAAATATAGACTACTGTAGACATTATAAACTATGTTGTTATGTACTAAGGGCATTTCGAAATAAATATAGACTACTGTAGACATTATAAACTATGTTGTTATGTACTAAGGGCATTTCGAAATAAATATAGACTACTGTAGACATTATAAACTATGTTGTTATGTACTAAGGGCATTTCGAAATAAATATAGACTACTGTAGACATTATAAACTATGTTGTTATGTACTAAGGGCATTTCGAAATAAATATAGACTACTGTAAACATTATAAACTATGTTGTTATGTACTAAGGGCATTTCGAAATAAATATTAGTTGCATCTGAAGCTGCTGTAACTCTTTAGAGCCACAGTTCTAGTAACATAAATTGCATGGCATAGCATAACATTTCTTATCAAGCTCTTTTAATTAAAACATTACAGATTAAGCATTAAATGAAACAACTTACGGTGTATTCTTCTCCCTTGTCTGAAATTGGGATCCTTGATGATTCTTTCGAATTTTTCAAAGGCGTATTCTTTCATTTTACCAGGTGAAAAATAGTCATGTTCCTTTATCAGATCTAACTTCTTCATTACTGCAAACTTTGGCTCATCTTTACAGACGGTGACCTTACAGTAGCCAAGTGTTGCGGTCTGTGTGCAAAATTCTGCTCTGCATTTGACGTCAGGGTATAGGATAAAATCGTAATCTCCCGCTATCTTTGTCGTCTGAAACGAAAAGTACGGAAATAGTTGTTCAAAGTCTCTCTCTCTCTCTCTTGCTGAAGATATACCATAAAGATTCGAAAATTTGTTCATCATAATATTACTGTACCATTTACGGTGCATGAAGATGAATTTCAAATGTTTCCAGACCATTTGTATCATTTCATATAAATTACAAGGTAGTGAACCTAGCTGATCTCATTAGCGATGGACGAGCAGTTCATGGCAACAAACAGCAATTTTCTTATTAAATGATACAAATAGAAAACGATGCCTATCTATTTTCTTTTATCTTCTGATTATTTTTATTTATTTAGGGGGTGGATGAATATATCATTTTGTTTTAAGTAAGCCTTATTTTACCCGTCAATCACTCTTCCAGGAAAAGTTGAAAATGCATACTGTAAAATTACGCCAGAATGGATATGCCTTACAAAAGAGAACAGGAATATGTGTCTTTCAGCAACAGTTGACGTTGTTCTAACTTTAACATCGGATATAAAAACTCAGATGTAGCAAATAATGCAGCGCATGGTAAATGTGTGGAAATGATCCTCTCCCAAACCTTTGACCACTTTGCCAACAACCCAAACTGGATAACCTAGTCAACATACTTTCCATAACCAAACGCATTCTAAGCTAAGTAGCTCTATCTGACTATTAGCCCTGTGTCTGTCCCACAATCAAATTATAAAACCATTTAAAATACTTATATTGAGAACGCATCATTTCATCACTCGATCTGGACAATGAATTCAAAGTTCAGTTTGAGAACTTTACTCCAGTAAATTCCAGATTGGTTAAGCGACATAATCACCCAGAATGGTATACTGACAATAACAAAAGATACATTGCGTGACGCCTATCTTAAAAATTTTATTGCAAAATGATACAATTTGGCGAAATAGTGTACCATCTCTTATCAAAGAATGTAATAGAAAACATGAGTTGTGTTAAATAGGACACCAAACCCGTTTATAAATATTTTTATGGAGATTAAGACATAAAACTTATTGATGAAATTAAATAATGTAAAATATTGAACTATGCATAATAAAAATGAGATTAAGAATAGCAATAATGCATTTTTTGACCTATCAGTATCGCCTGAATGAAGCAGGCATTTCCACCCGGACTTTTTAACAGAACGTGTGTCTCTTGATATTAAATTTGTTATTCCTAGATTACCTGCTTCACAGTCTTGATACGAACAAGCCATTGAGTCAGGTTCTTACATCTTTCTGCATATATTATAGTCCCTCTCTCATTAACCCCATCATTTTTTGAAATTCAGTGTATTCCATGATGCCTGGAAGCAAGCTAAAACTTCTGATAGCCATAAAGGCGGACCCAAGTATTACCTTTCAAATTAAAACATTTCTTTCCTATGCGTAATTTAAAATTGAGAAACAGTTCGACGTAACTGTGACTCTATCTTGCTAAATATAATCTACTACGTCGACCTCAATCGAGTCGTACAAAATTACTCCAGTCACACTTCACTGAATAAATTATTAGACGAATGTCTATACGCTATTGATGTTCGCAAAATTACTGATGTTGCCTTGGTTGATTTATATAAAGTCTTTAATATCGCTGATTACGATATTCTTTTGAAGAAATTAGCTCTCTATACATTTTCAACTACTAAAAACTCATTCCTCTAATCGTACCTAACAACAGGACTCGAGGTGTGAGTATTGCAAATAATTCATCATCATTAGAACCAATACAATATGGCTCCCCGCAAGACTACATTTTAGGACCTGTCCTTTTTCTAGTCTTTGTAAACGATCTACTGCTATCTTTTAGAAACTCTAATTCCGGTATATTTTCGAATAATATAAATATCTATCATTCGGGAAACTTTATATCTCTTGTCAATTATCATCTTCAGATTAATATTCAACCGTTCAAATGTGGTGTACGCAAACTAAAATGTACATAAATCAATCGACTACTTGTATGAAACTTAGTTCCACTACAAAACTGTCTATAGTCACATTTGTACTGTACTGAGTAAACCAACTGCAACTATGACACTTCTTTCAAATTAGGTTTCGGGACATATTGTTAAACTATATTAAAATAGCCATGTTTTACAAATCTTGGATTATGGCTACATGATTTGGATTAATTTCAGTACTGCTCAAGCTGATAAGATTACAACTTTGCAAATTCGAGCTGACAGAATAATTCTGAAAACTGTCAGTTTCACAATATCGTCTGGAATCTTTTTATGTTAAATTGGTTAATAATTTGTGAACGTGTTGCATTGCAAAAGGTTGCGTGAAATACATCAGTATTTTGCCTTGTATCTTATCGCACCAAACAGATAAAATACAACTGTGACCTTCATTCGTTTTATTCCATGGTCTCGCTTTATCTATATCAATAATTCTCACACTATTCGGTCCAAAATTATGGAATACGCATCCTTTTTAAAACAGAAATTCATTTTCTTTCTGTACTCGTTAAGTGCATACCGTTGGCTCATCTCTCTTGATATCCATATGTATATTCCGGTTTTTATATGTTTTGTTCTTCTTTAATTGTTTTAAATTAAAGATAACATACCCTATTATTTTACATATTTTTGTCATCGTTTTAGGATTAGGAGTTTTGATTGATGTAAATAATTATGCAACTTGCGGTATATTTGAGGACTATAGGACTATATGGGAGATTACATTTAATGTAAATTTGTTATTCTCTTAAAAATGTATAGTAGTAGTAGTAATAGTAATAGTAGTAGTAGTAGTAATAGTAGTATTGGCAATAGTAATAGTAGTAGTAGTAGCAATAGTAGTGGTAGTACTAATAGTAGTAGTAATAATAGTAATAGTAGTAGTAGCAGTGTTATGCATATTTAATTTAATTGTTTGTCTGTTAGTTATATTTTGTTTTATTCCATTACATGTTAATGTAATGTAACATTGTTTACTGGACTTGACCTTGTCTAAAATTGAGTTCAGTTCTGTTTGACTTGTTTGATTTTTTTTATTTTTTCTATTTCATTGATGTAAACAAATAATAATAGCTTCATTATCCTCTATGGGTATGAGTTCATTGACCAAGTTATTATGCAGGTAAACATGTTGATCTGGGTCAGCGTTTTGAGGATTCCAAAGTGAATTTTATAGGGTATTATGTTTTAAATAAACAAGGCTCATTAAATCATGCTAGAAAATTATTTTCCATCAGGTAATCGTTGTTTTTAGAAAATGCTAATTTGTGACCTGAGGTGAAACAGAGAAATATATTATCTTGTGACTGTCAGAATTTTACCAGTTGTGCTTTAACATCTGTTACTTTAAACTGTTTTATGTTGTGTCCAGTTTGGGCTGAATTTTATTTTCTCCAAATTATTGAATTCAAGTGATTATTTTCTCTGGAAATACAAACGTACTCTGACAAAATTCTTGGCTAAAAACATTCATTGGAATTTATACTGAATTCAAACCTGGAATAATATTTCTGTGATTCAACAAGAGACTGTTGACACATCATTACGACGCAGGCCATAACAGATACGTCATAGCCTTCAATTTTAAATCTCTTCAGGACTTGAGCTGAGTTTTATTCAGGACTTTTTATTACTAGGACTTGTGTCTTTAATTCTTGGATTATTTCTGGATTTAATTAGCAATACCGTAAGTTCTTTTATCTTATTTTTCAGTTTGTATTCTAGAGAAATAAATTTTTGTTAAATTTTACAAAGCTTGTTGTCTTCACTCTTTTCTGTTACTTATTTTAAGCGCACAGACTCATAACAGTAGTAGTAAAAGTAATAATAGTAGTATTAATAGCAGTAGTAATAGTAGTAGTAATAGTAGTAGTAATAGTAATAGTAATAATAATAATAGTAATAGTAGTATTAGCAGTAATAGTAGTAGTAATAGCATTAATAGTAATAATATTTGTAGTAATAGTAGTAGTTGTATTAGTAGTAATAATAACAGTAGTAGTTGTAACAGTAGTAGTAGCACTAGCAGTAATAGTAGTAGTAATAGTAGTAGTAGTAATAGTAGTAGTAATTGTTGTACTAGTAGTAATAGTAATAGTAGTAGTAACAGTAGTAGTAGAAGCAGCAGTAATAGCAGTAGTATTATTAGTAGTAATAGTAATAATAATAGTAGTAGTAGTAGTTGTTGTTCTATTAGCAGTAATAGTAATAGTAGTGGTAGTAATATTAGTAGTAGTAGCAGTAATAGTAATAGTAGTGGTAGTAATATTAGTAGTAGTAGCAGTAATAGTAGTAGTAATAGTAAAAGTAGTATCAGTAGTAGTAATAATAGCAGTGGTAGTAGTAGTAGATACCTTAGTCCTGTCATAATAGGAACCTGTGCTGAATATTGACCATTGGAATGGAGTCCCGCATTCGTTAAGCTCCTGGAGAAACAATTCCCTTAGATCATTAATGACGTCAATCTCTGACTCGCATACATTCACTGTATCACGCATTTCTTTAAGTTGTGATATAGGACGCGTAGAATTAAGACGACTTTTTGGACTATTTTCTTCTTGGAGTTTCCCCTCACAGTGTGGAAAATGGGATGCAAGACGTTTAAAAGTTTTAGTGCATAGAGGACAGGTTTCCTCGACTTCCTTTCCTTTACAATAGGGGAGATGTGAAGCTAGACGTTTGAAACTCTGATCACATTTCGGACATGTTTCTTCATTGGATTTCATTTTGCAGTATGGAAGGTGTGAGGCGAGATGTTTGAAATATTGACCACACCTTGGACATGTTCTGTCGTCCTCGACCCTTTCTTGACATCTTGAATATATTTCTTCTTCACGAGTTCCTTGACAATGTAGGAGATGGGAGTTTAGATTTTCAAACATTGTATTGGATTTAGAGCACTTTTGATCCCTATGTTTCCCTTCACAGTGCTGGAGATCCAAGGAGAGTTGCTTGAAACTGTGATAACTTTTAGGGCAAGTTTCCACATCGGGATTGGACTTACTGTATGGAAGATTGGATGATTGACGTTGCAAGCCATAGTCACTTTTCGAGAAAGCTTCTTCTTTCGGTACCCCTTTACAATGGGAAGAATGAGACGCAATGCGCTTAAAACTTTTATAACATTTTGGACACGTTTCTTCACGGGATGCTCCTTTTTGTTGAAATTCAGCATGGATTAGAGATACGTCTGCACTGAAAGCTCCTTTACAGTGAGGGAGATGTGATGCCAAACGCTTGAAACTTCGTTGACATTTTGGGCATATTTCATCCGTTTCGCTTCTTTCCTTGCTGTTTGTGTCTGTTGATATTGATGCTTTGTTATGATCCTGTGGTCCTTTACAATGGTGGATGTGAGATGACAGTCTTTTGAAAAACATTCCACAACCTCGACACTGTTCCATAACTCTTTTTTACACTGTATGTCTGTATCTAATGAACCGGTTAAACTTTTACCATACTTGTGATTGAAGATTAGAATAAATGTCTACTAACGTTCATGCTTGAGTATAGTTGTGTTGTCCAACTGGATACGTGTGAGCGATTTGTCCCAAGGTATAGTACTGATGTCTTCTTCAAGCGTTGCAATCTGAAACTATAATTTAACAATGTAAGATAAGATGTAAAAGAGATCATCTTGTTGTGACCAACGTCGGAACGACTGTAAGCCTCTTGGAGACCTGGTGGAACGTTTGTTACTGGTTGGATGGGGCAGATGGGGGAGGGGCAATGATAAAACGTGAGGAAAAACGCACGGAGACACCCCCGCCTTGAGACCAACTCACAATTGAGCTTTTGGAACTGGAGTTAAATATGCTTTTTTATTTAAGAAATGCAAATAATTTGTTATAATGTTTAGAGTTTGTAGATATGCTTTCAGACATGGTGTGCGGCAAAAACAAGTGTGACTGGCTTAAACCAGGCACCAAAAGGTGTGGAAATACTGCATGGATGAGTATTGTGGTGTTCTTGCCATACACTTTAGAACAGGATGTAGTTTTTAACCATGCGGAAAGTGCGGTACCAGAACTCGGTGCGATTACAGCAAAAGTACGAGTTCTGGTGATTACAATATACCAAGAGATAAGACGATGCATAAAGAAAGTAGAGAACGGTGCAAGAAGGCCTTTTTAAAACGTTATCTGTAAAATACAAGAAAACCATCTCCATTTAGAAGGATGGATTGAGCTGATATAATGATGATATTAGATTATACCTACTATTAAGGACTAAACGAACTTCTTGGATGCAGGAACGGGGGCACATAACCCAAAGTAATTATGACAAGTGCATCGCATTGCTATCTTATCAGGCAACGAATACCGAGCGACCTGTTTCTACGGCAACAGCAGATAAATTTGATGTTTATATGTACAAGCTGCTTAATGAGAAACAACCAACTCTCGAGCGTTAGACAACATATCCATCCAACTTTTGTTGAACTAGGATGACAAGACCATGAGATTGTGAAAGACGTGGTGTTATAGTGCCCCAAAACACTACCTAGAATCCGAATCTTTGGTATTTCTTAAAGTTAATAAACTGGTATAATAGATGCGATTAAAAAGGAACTAAAGAAATATAAATGTGGTGTAAAGGGATACGTTCTGATGACCGAAAAGCTGGAAAGAGCTGCACAAATAGAAAAGAAGACAGAATTAAAGTGTTATCCAATTTTTGAAACCAGAAAATAACCATTCTGCACACGGCCGAGATGAAAATACTCTTTTCTAAATCATATGCTACAATTCAACGGCGAATTACGGAATATATCCGCAAGGGATCAAGACGAGTGTTTGTTGTGTTTAAAGTGCTCGATCTCAGATTATCTCGGCTACAACCATTTCCTGAAGAGAAAAAAAAAACACATCACAGGTCCAGATTTTATTGTACCACTACGGCAATCAATGTGATAAATAACAACAACCGCTCCTTGGAGCAGGACATTTTGTTGGCTTTGTAACCAATTAAAGAATATACTTATCAGCCATGCAATTACAGTCAACACCTAGACAAGCTCAACTTTGCCGGCATACACTAACTGCGCAAGCGAAGGAGTCACTGTGTTTGGATAAATGATTACAGCCGCATGGTGCAACATAACAACAAACAAAACGAAAAACAACACGTAAAGTGACGATGTCTCCATGTCTTTAGCTTGGCCGACCTACTGGAAGACTGCCACGGTCTATCCGCAAAGGACCCGCGTGTGTCCTTACAGAAGCCAAGCAAGAGCATCCAAGTCTTCCAAGCTTCCATGGACAGATGAGTTTTCCGTATAGCATTATGCAGATTTCGATAAACGTGCGAGTGGTCCCGGTCTTTGGGCGGTCCCTCGGCTAACAGAAACTTCGTTTTTTACCTAGACTGTGGCGCCACCTGAAACACCGTAAAACTACCAACGGGAGCCAATGAAATCAATGACATTAACAAGGAAATTCAACGGCAGATTGCAGCCCTGAAGGGCCACCGCACAGAAATTGGCATTGTTGCCAATAAGTGAACCAATTCAGCAGTTTCAGCAGTTTCTGCTCCTACAGCGTCGACATCGCAGACTCAAACCTGTGTCAGGTGTTTGGATGGCCGGTAACGGTAGACTTCACTAACGCCATTATTGGTTAGACTACAATGTCGCGTCTGGCATAGTGCAGATCACCACCACGATATCTGTGTATATTCCATGTGATGCCGTTTGCGGCTCCGACGCGAACGCGAGCGCCCACGATAATGTCAGCCTGGCTATGTGCTTTATAGCTTTATTCCAGACCATTCGCATAACAATTAGCCGCTAGTAAATGTCTCTGCATCACTAAACTGAACCTTATGCTAAGTGATCAGCATGGCTACCTGCTCAAACTCACCAACGAGACCATCGCCGTTGCTTCCAATGTTCGAGACTAGTTTTTGCTTCAGATTTATTAGAGTCTTAAATGCTTGCTAGCTCACAGTAATCGTTCTCGACGAAAGCCTCAGCTAGCAATGAAATCCCTACAACGAATTGTACGATTACGAGTAATCGACTCTTGCCGGACGGTTCATCGTGTACACTGTGGTAACGAACTGGGCGATTTTATTCAAGTCATTGACAAGGTAGCAACGCCACAAAACTTGCCAAAGAAGCCGTCCCGGTCAAAAGGAACGTCGATCCGCGTGCCATCAATGCTATCAAAACGGCCTTCACAGGTCAGAAAAAGGATGCGGCCAGCCCTCGCTGTCGCTTTCGGTAAAAAGATTACACTTCGACTATAACTGATGACCTGACAAATTACAAATTATTAGCCCCAGGAAAAGACCAAGTCTGCAAGGAAATTCGTCAAAAGCAGTGCATTGTCTTTTAAACTGAATATAAGCAATGATAGTCGTCTCTTTTCCTATTATTTATTCGTTTTTTTTTATTTTCATCAGGATTGTTTTTAGGGTTGGTTATGGCCTGATTTCGTCGTCCGTCCAGCTTCTGTAGATCACTTTGAATACAGGTTTTATGTCCGGCTGTTATTGAAAAATATATCATCTCCTGAATGTGAGTTTAGAATAGGCTTCGACTCAGAAGGCTGTCTTTCTGACGATTTTGTCGTTATATTCAATTTGTAGTAGCATGGGCGAAAAGATTTAAAAGTGTAAAGTTGTTTGGGGGAAATCCATCATACCGAATTATTTAGTGAAATAAATATGAGCGAAATGGCAGATGATACAGGCAGATGATAATGTTCCTTAGCATAAATAGGTGAGCCCGGCTCAAACTGGAAAGCAAAGAGGTATGTTGGAATAACTACGAGAGTAAATACTTCCATACTCGAGCGCAAAGAGCAGAAGAGGGGTGGGATTTGGGGATTTGCCATGCTGGGAATGTGGTGCTTGTTTCACAGTTGCTCATCAGATCTTCAAGGGATGGGGTTCTCACATTGGTAATGGACCTGAAAGGATACAAAGCAAAAGCAAAAAGCAATATGACAATGTTCTTTGTCATATCCGGACGTGTAATAAATTTTGTTTTAGCGGATTATGGTCGCTAGAGTATACAAATTAGGTAATGTCTTTCACAGAGAAATTGGAAAAATTTCCTCCGAGTGACATGCTTACTAGGAGAGGGAATGATGCTGAGATATAACAACGGTAAGTGCCATTCCCCAGGCGTTGCTCCAGTTCCGGCTCTTGGGTGCATGGTTGAACCCTCAGTGCTGACCCCTAGAAGCAAGGAATGGGCCAACTGTTCCGGTTCCAATGCGCAGCGTACAGCCTACTGTTGAAGTCAGGCTGGAAACTATTGACAAAAATCCACACACCGTAACTGTTTCTGCTCGCAGGCAACGAAAGTGAACGTGGAAAGAACCACTGTGATTGAATAAAATACCCGAGCCGCATGGTATTTAACCACAACATATAAAAACCCACAAATACCTTTGCCGCCAATACATCCACGTCTTCGACCTGCTAGACGCCGGCCCGAAAGACTGTCTCGGTATAAGTTCAGACTTTCGGCCAGTGTATGGAAACGCGTACGACTACAGAGCAGGCCAGCCCAGGAGTAGCACACCGTGGTCTGTCATTTGTAGGCATTAAAAACAATCGGCAGAACATGAGCAGTGTAAATACAAAACGCAAAGGTGGAGCTGGTAGTAACGCTAGCACGATGTTCTGTGGCACGAACAAACAGGCTACATTTTAACCATTAACTGGTGAGTTCCATGGTGTGATATACGAATCATTGAAATAAACACCAGCAAAGTTGTGACAAAACTAAATTAGAATGGTGATGAGGCTTAGCGTCTGCGGACTCTTCAAGAGGACACCACCCACAGAACTGCACACAAGGTGTCGGTGAGCTCAATATATTAGGCGTTAAAACACAACTTCAACGTTCCGCTCGCGAGTATTCGAGTCTGCTAAAAGCTGTCCCAACATAAGCTCCAGTCTTTATGGAAGACTTTCAAAACAGAATACCTTTCTATTTCTCCTACTGTGGCGCCACCTGGAAGAGAGTAGAATACATTAACAGCTCCCTATGAAATAAACGCCATTAACCAGGACATCAAGCGGCAGATTACAGCCTAGCTGGGCAAAGGCACAAAAATTAGCGCTGTTACCAATGAGCCAAAACATTTTGCAGTGATAGAGACCAGCCTACAACATCAACATCAAAAACCAAACTCAGGCCTGCGATAGCTGTTTATGTGAACTGTCAGGGTTGACACCGCACGCGTCAATCTTGATCACGACTCCAACGGCATAGTACGGATCACCACCGCAATCTCTTTATATCTCGCATGCGACACCGTGAGTGGCCCATACGTAATCTCAAGCAACAAAGACAAGGTTACATCTGACTCTGTTATCTGTATCTTTATTTCGAGCCAAAGACGACGCTTGTAACTCGCACAGCTTCTCCGTGTCTACGTGCCCAACAAAAAGCCACTGCATCAATAAACTGTGATTTATGTTGACCGGCCACTATGTCAACGTGCTTGACATCCACGAGACACTCACTATTGACATTACATCCGAAACCGTTTTCCGCTGTAGCAGACTAATTATATTAGAGTGTAAAGAGGCGCATTATACATTCGCCATCTGCATGCTGCGAAGGCAACCCCTGCAAATCAATTGAAAACAAGCAAAACATTGTACGAGTACGAGTCATCAGTGACCGATCATTCGTTTGCACTATGGCAACGGGTTCGACATCTTTCATGCCATACTCAGAGCAGTCAGTGGATTCTCCTCAGAAGTGGCCACTATCGCGGCCTCGGTGCCAGGATCAGATCTTCGCGTGCTATGGATTCTACCATGACAGTCCTTGTAAGTCGCCAGAAAAGAAGCTCTAACTGCCCTGGAGGCTGCCGGTGGCAAAAAGGCTGTGAAAGCGTTACGCGAGCGACTCAACAAGTTGCTGATGGTCCCGGTCGAAACTTTGCTAGTAGACACGAGTGCAGCCGTCATTAAGTTTGCCAGCCAAAACTTTGCCCACTCGACGGTTGTTAACTTGCCTGAAACCCACGATGCACTCATCGCGAATTTGGCCAAAGGTGCAGGCAGTCTTACGCGTTGAAATATCAATCATTTTCGGCCTTGTTTGGTGAACCGACCACTACGCCCACACCGCCGGCCCGTCGATACTGTTCACGAAGGACCTAAGAGACCATGCCGACAATGACCAGATTACCAGGAAAATCTCAGAAATGAGGCAAGAACAGACACAATGGATGTGCCGAATAGATTGAGCATGAACTTTAACTTACGCCAGTAGTACCGTAAGGTCACGTAGACCTCTGTGTTAAATTTTGGGAGTTCTACCGTAGGATCAAACAGGAAATTAACATGGTGGGACTGTACAGGGTCAAATGAAAATGTATAGGGACTGTATTGGGTCAAATGAAATGTTTATCAACTGTATAGAGTCAAATAAAAATGTATAAGGCCTATATAAAAACAGTTGTGTCTATTTATAGCTATATCTACAACCTGTGGAAAATCCTATGGAAAAACCCAAGTCTATATTTATAGCCTCAAAAGTTCTAGCTTCAATGACGTCACTGTACTAGACACTAGGGGAATAATGGCAACAGTGTTGCAAGTGGCCGACCTCAATCGAGTGGCTACTGAGTTACAGTGTTGCAAGTGGCTGACCTGAATACGCATTACTGTAGGTAGGTAGGTGAAATGAATTTGATAGGGACAAAGGGAGTTTTATAGGGACAAACGAAGACACACACACACACACACACACACACACACACACACACACACAACACACACACCAAACGTCATGTGTTAGCTTAGAATGTAAAAGAAGAAGATGAAATTTCACAAAATAGATTATCCCTTACATCACAAAAATTACTATCCATCACATCAACTATACCATTTAACACCCCCTAAACACACTTTCCCAAAAGTCTAATGTTTTAGTTTAGAATGTGAACGAAGAAGATGAAATCTGACAACAAAGACTATCTCTTACACAAAAAAATACTATTCATCACACCGCTATGCTATCCAGCATATCATATTCTGTATCCAAAATGCCATGTGTTTGCTTAGAATGTAAGAGAAGAAGATGAAATCTCACAAAATATACTATCCCTTACACCACAAAACCATTATCCATCACACCACTCTATATTGCAACATTCCTATTCTATTCAACATCTCATACACACACTATCGCAAGCGGTCATTTTAGGTTATAGTTTAAGAGAAGAAGATGAAATCCCACAAAAATACTCTCGCATACCTTATATGCCATTTATCATCTCATTATGCACTCTATCCAAAACGCCATTTGTTTGCTCAGAATGTAAGAGAAAGAGAAGAAATCTCACAAACATAATATTCAAATCATCAGCTATAACATCCCTCACCCCTTACACACAAACAACACCTTGTGTTAGCTAGGAGTAAAAGAGAAGCAGATGAAAGCAAGCAAAACATACACACCATGTATACCATCCAACATCCCATAAATACTATCTGTTACACCATCTACACCATCTATCACCTAACACATTATTTAAAAGAAGTCCTGTGTTAGTTTAGAGTGTCAGAGAAGGCGGTGAAATCTCAGAAAATAAACTATCCCTTAAAACACAAAAATACTTTCCATCACACCAGCTATGCCATCCAGCATATCATATTCACTATCCAAAATGCCGTGTGTTCGCTTAGAATGTAAGAGGAGATGAAATCCACAAAGTATCTATCCATTACACCATAAAAATAGTATCTATTACACCAACTATACCATCCAGTATATCATACTCACTATCCAAACGCGGGAGCCCCGAGTGGCCGGGTGGTCTAAAGCGCTCACCGTTACGGATCACTGCCGTCTCACCTCTGTCTGCTTGGGTTCGAGTCTCGGGCTCAGCCAATGTGGGTACGTGAGAAAGCTTGCCAGTAGCGTCATCTTGGGTCGTTGGTTCTTTCAGGGTTTATCCGGGGTTCTTCCTGCACCAGTTATACTGCCCGCCATGTATAGCCTATCTTGTGCTGAAAATGGCGTTAAACAATACAACAACTATCCAAACCCTTTCTTTTAGCTTAAAATGTAACAGACGGATATAAAATCTTGCAAAGTATACTATCCCTTACCTTTCAAAAATACTATCCATCACACCCACTATTCCATCCAACTATGTCACACTCACTATCCAATAAACGTCCTGTAAGAGAAGGAAAAGAAATCCATCAATCCTACTATCACATACCTTATATACCATCAACATCCCATTATAAACTCTAATGACAACGCTTTGTGCTAGCTTAGAATGTTAGAGACAGAGAAGAAATCCCAGAAACCTACTATCACAAACCTTATATACAATCCAAAATCCCATTATACACTTTATCCAAAATGCTCTGTTAGCTTAGAATGTAAGAGAAGGAGAAGAAATCCCACAAATCTACAATCACATACCTTATATACCATCCAACATCCCATTATACACTCTAGCCAAAACGCTTTCTGTAAGCTTAGAATGTAAGAGAAGGAGAAAAAATCACACAAAATATTCTACTCCTTACACCACAAACAATACTATCCATGACACCATCCAACATCACAATACCATTCCAACCCCCCTTATACACACACTATCCAGAAAACGCCCTGCCTCAGCATGGAATCTAAGATGAAAGCAAACAAAACCTATTCTCCCTTACACCACAAAATTACTATCCATTACATTCCAATACCAGCTATCACCCCAACACACTACCCCAAAACGCCCTGTGTTAGCTTAGAATTTAAGAGAAGGAGATGAAATCTCACAAACATAATATCCAAAACATCACCTGTACCATTCAAACCCTTACACATACTATCCCAAAACGCCCGGTGTTAGTTTAGAGTTTAAGAGAAGGAGATGATAGCAAACAAAACATACTCTCCATTACACCACAAAAATACTATCCATCACACCACCTATATGATCCATCACCCCCACACACATGCGTCCTTTGTTAGCTCAGAATGTAAGAGAATGAGAAGAAATCTCACAAGCATAATATCCAAAACATCACCTATACCATCCCACACCCCTTACACACACAGCACATTGTGTTACCTTAGAATGTAAGTGAAGATGATGGAATCACACACAACATTACTCTTACACCTTATATACCATCCAACACCTTATAAATATACTATCCATTACATCATCAATAACCTACATTACCCCACACACTATTGAAAAAATATCCTGTGTTAGCTTAGAGTATAAGAGAAAGAGACGACAGCAAACAAAACATACTCTCACATACCTTATATATCATCCAACACCCCGTAAAAATACCATCCATCACCCCACACACACTATCCAAAAAACGTCTTGTGTCAGCTTAAAGTGAATGAAAAGGAGATCAAAGCAAACAAAACATACTCTCACACACTTTATATACCATCCAACACCCCATAAAAATACTATCCATTACACATCTATACTACCCATCACCCGACACAATATTCAAAAGCGTCCTGTGTTATCTTAGAGTGTAAGAGAAGGAGATGACAGGAAAGAAAACATGCCCTCACATACGTTATATAACATTCAACACTCCATAAAAATACCATCCATCACCACCACACACTATTAAAAAACGTTTTGTGCTAGCTTAGAGTGAAAGAGAAGGAGATGAAAGTAAACAAAACATACCTTATATAACAGCCAATACCCCATAAAAATTCTATCCATTACACCTTCTATTCCATCCATTACCCCACACACTATCTAGAAAACGTCCTGTATTAGTTAGATTATAAGAGAAGCAGTCAAAATCTCACAAAATATACTATCCCTTACACCACAAAAATACTATCCATTACACCACTATACCATCCAACATCCCAATACCATCCAACACTCCATAAAAATAATATATATTACATCATCTACACCATCCATTACAACACACACTATTCAAAAAACGCCCTCTGTTAGCTTAGAGTGTAGGAGAAGGAGATGACATCCAACGCTCTAAGCTAACACAGGACGTTGCTTTGAATAGTGCGTGGGGTGATGGGTGGTATAGGTGGTGTAATGGATTGTATTTTATAGGGTGTTGTATGGTATTGGGATGTTGGATGGTGCAGGAGTTTAATGAATGGTATTTTGTACTGTAAGTGATAGTATATTTTGTGAGATTTCTTCTGATTCTTTTACACTCTAAGCTAACACACTATGTTTTAGATAGTGTGTGGGGTGATAGATGTTATAGATGATATAATTGATAGTATTTTATTTGGTGTTGGATGGTATGTAAGGTGTGAGAGTAATGTTTTGTTTGCTACCATATACTTCTCTTACATTCTAAGGTAACATAAGGTGTTGTGTGTGTAAGGTGTGTGGGATGGTATAAATGATGTTTTGGGTATTATGTTTGTGAGATTTCTTCTCCCTCTCTTACATTCTAAGCTAACATTGGACGCGTTTAGGGATAGTGTGTGGAGGTGATGGATGGTATTGGGATGTAATGGATAGTATTTTTGTGGTGTAAGGGATAGTAGGTTTTGTTTGCTTTCATCTTAGTTTCCAAGCTAACAGATGATAGTGTGTGTGTAAGGGCTGCTGAATAGTATTGGAATGTTGGATGGTATAGTGGTGCGATGGTGTGATGGATAGTATTTTCTGTGGTGTAAGAGGTATTATATTTTGTGCGATTTCTTCTCCTTCTCTTACATTCTAAGCTAACATAAAGCATTTTGGCTTTGTATAATGGGATGTTGGATGGTATAGAAGGTATGTGTTAGTAGGTTTGAGGGATTTCATCTCCTTCACTTACATTCTAAGCGAACATAAAGCGTTTTGGACAGAGTGTATAATAGGATGTTGGATAGTATATAAGGTATGTGATAGTAGGTATGTGGGATTTCTTCTCCTTCTCGTACATTCTAATCTAACAAAGCATTCTGGATAGAGTTATATAATGACCGATTGAGGTGAGCCACTTACAACACTGTTTGCCATTATTCCCCTAGTGTCTAGTACAGTGACGTCATTGAAGCTAGCAATTTTGAGGATATAAATATAGACTTGGGATTTCCATAGGAATTTTTGCAGGTTGTAGCTATAAATAGATACTAGGGTTTTTAAATAGTATCGTCTCACAATTTGAGGCAATAAATCTATACTTGGTTTTCCATTGGATTTTCCACAAATTGTAGCTAAAAATAGATACTAACGTTTTACCATTTCTCACTTGCGTAGAAAAAATTTCTACTCTAATGCCAAAATTGTTTTTGTCTGTCTATTGTATGAGTGTTTGTTTGTTTGTTTGTTTGTTTTCTTTTGTGTATATCTACGTTGTGTTTGTCCCTATACAACCCTCGACCCTATATTGACCCTATACATTTTCATCTGACCCTGTACAGGCTCTATACATTTTCATTTGATCCTATACAGGCCCTATAGATTTTTATTTGACCCTATACAGCCCAATTACATTTTCATTTGACCCTATACAGTCCCAATACATTTTCATTGGACGCTCTACAGTCCCAATACAATCCACCACATTTACCATAGAGGTCTGCGTGACCCTACAGTATCCCTGACCACTACCTAGGCTTTTCGACTCCAAAGGCACAGCTACGCCCTTAAGCTACGTTTTCAGCCTCTGTCGGGTCATTTCTGGCAGCAAGCAAACCATCGTGCTTACTTGTAAAGACACCTACAATGGCGCCATCTTTGGTTCGCCCTTTTGATTTTGGCTATTACGCTGTCCCTGGTTGCTACTATCCGGCTTCTTAAATCCATGCAGGGTTATGAAAACTCTAGTCTTTCAAGATATAACCAAAGACGCTCCAAAAGTTCTGCCCGTAAAGATAGCCTACTCCATAAATTACAGCAGCGGAGTCTCCCTTCGTCTATGCTCTTGAAACCTGGAAACCGTCATGAACTTGCCTCATTCATGCTAACGTTTCACCCAGACCAAGCACCTTACCATTGGTGGAAGAATATGTGCATCAACTACGGGTTGAAACAACGCGGTTCCATTGCGAAAAATCAAGGATGCAAAGGAAATAGACACTGAGAGTAGTATATGGGGGCGATATGGCCCCACGTAGACCGTAATGTTAAAAACAGGTCCCGGCACTATGGCCCCAAAATTTATAGCCCCACGTAGACCTCTATGTTAAAAAAGGGTCCCGGCACTATAGCCCCAAAATGTATAGCCTCACGTATACTTCTATGTTAAATTTGGTCGTTTGTACCGTAGCCTCAAGATTTATAGCTTCACGTAGACTTCTATCTTAAATTTGGTCGTTTGTACCGTGGCCTCAAGATTTATAGTCTCACGTAGACTTCTGTGGTAGAAGAGGTGGTTTGTACTTTGGGGACAATGGGAATTTAACATGAGAATGTCAACTGGAGGTCAATGGAAATTGAACATGGGTAATGTCGTGGGGTTTATAGGGTCAAAACTATTTATAGGGTGAAATGTATTTATTGGACAAAGGGTTGAGAGAGACAAACATAGACATACAGAAACAAACAAATACACATCCAAACACACAGAAAAGGGGACATAGATGTTGCAAAGAAATACTCGCAGACAGAATAGAGACTCCAAAAGAAAAGACTTTTGTATGGGTACAAACATTTATTCAAATGTATACATGGGCTCTACGGCCTGTGCTTTGGTTTAAGCACTGTCCATTTAATACATACAAGTTATCTATTTCTTGGTTCTAGAAACTACTTTTAAAAATTAAAGTTCATGCCTTCAAAAAACATATACAACGTATATACATTTCATAAAAGAATGACATTTTTCATGCTACAATTAATGTCCATTTTTGAGAAAAAGCTCAAACAAGAAACAAACGATCCAACTGGACAAAATTCGTGCCTTTCTTTTTATCAGTCACGCACGTTGTTTTCAAATCTGGTCAGCTACTACTTGTGTCCCAGCGTAGATGTTTTCCATCACACACTCCCTTTCATCTGTAAATCTGTGCTAGGTAAACTTATTTACAAGCAGATCAATGGTGGTTATTGTCTTCTTCCCATGGAGGCACAACGTATGCCATATGACTGGTCACTTTTCCATCGGTGATGTCAAATTTTTCACTCATCGTCTGCATCGTCGAAGCAATAGCCCTCAATAGTTTGGAAGAAGTTAATTCTGCAGGTGTGCTAAACCCGAGACATACAGGAGAGTCCAAACTTTCGTGATACATAGATAGGCTCAAACGACCTTGAGTTCTGACTTGGCACTGACGTTTGAGTTCCTCTAACAGTGAGTCAAATAAGTCCGTAATGAAACCTGCTGCTTTCTCGGCTGGAACGTCAGGCGCAAAGTTTTTAAATTTCACCGTGTAGGTGTGAGTTGTCGTCCTAAATTTTCTCGAAGTCGCTGTCTGAATCATTTGGATGCTAAAATACTCCTTTAGGTCTACTGAATCTGTTTCCTTTTTGGACGCACTTTGCTGTGAGGGTATGGTAGTGAAAGTGGTCAATGATGTTTGTTCCTTCTCTTTTTTCATCTGCGTAGAGTGATTCATCTTTCTTGGTGTTTGTCCTCGCAATGAAGTGTCGTTCTTGGAAGTGGTCCCTCTTTTATACTGGGTGATATTAGCATGTCCATAAGGTAAAGTCTTGTGGTCTGGAAGTTGCACTGGTTTCACGTAGTTTGCCATGGCGTTAGTAAATAAACAATTAAGATGTGGTACTGCGTTGGTGATGTGATCGTGAGGCACAGCATCCAACTCGAGTTTCTCGTTGGACTTGAGTCTTACGCTCGATACTTGCTGTTTGAAAATATTCATCTTTCTCGCTTAGCAATGGTAGTCACAATGAACTATCGACCTTGAACGTTGTCCCTTTTATATGCTGACCAATATCGGCATGACCGTACGGTAAAGTGAAGTGGTTGGGAAGCCGAACTCGCTTCTGGTACACGATTTGATAAACTTTTTCCAAGGGTCGACTGACGATTTGGTGTGTGGGTAAACGTACAATCTTGTGCGGTTCGTTGGTGGTCACTTTAAAGTTTCGATCCTGTCCAGACTGCAAGGCTTCTTTCAATATGCTAAAGTTCACCACTCGACTGGTGCGATAATTGAGAGTCAATCCTTTCACTTTGCACTCCGTGTGCACATCTCCTTGATTGTTCCGGTATTCGTAGCCGTAATTTTTGGGACCGCCACTTGCAAAACTGAGAATCTTGTGGTCGGGATGCTCGTCCGTCCAGGCTCCTAAACGGTCTCCTTCGATGATCAGGTAAGGTTGACCCAGGCGATCAATGTAGATGCAACTGTCCGTGTCAAAATACAGTACACGATCTCCTAATCGTTCTAAAGCTTCGTACAGTTTTAAGCGAGCATGGGCTGTCACGTAAGCCGCAATGATGACATTTCCAAATTCGTCGGCTTCTACAAAGTCCAGTTCTTCTTCGTAATTGACTAAGAGTAAGTCCTCACGAACAACGTCCACGTGTTTCATGTATTTGGTTTTGTCGTGAATCATCTGCAAGTATCGGAAAGGTTCTGTCAAATACTCTGTCTTGGGTAAACACGGTCGTTGTGCCATTTTGCCCCACAAACAATTCAACATCACTTTGGCAAACGATCGCCTTCCTTCGTTTTTCTCGATGTGGTCTAAAGTGATGCCTTCCTGCTTACAGTATTTCTCTTTGAACTTTGTTTGGTCGTCGGGAGTGTGACACCAGGAAGGATATCCGCTAGCTTCTTGTTTCAGTTTCAAAAAGGCATTCACGTAGTCTGCAAAAATGCCTTTTGAGAATCGTCGCCCTTGTGGTATTTTTCTGTCTTGGGAAAGTGGTAAATTTCGTACACTTCTAACAGTTGGTATCCCATGTCCAGAGCTTTAAACAATTCCACGCTGACCCACGTTCCCGTCAAGGCTCGTTTTTCCTGAGTGTGCTGACAAGGGTGGTCTTGGTTGCACGTTTCAGCACAAGTACGACACAAGGGAAACATCAGTTTTCCTTGGCAATGATGTGGTAAAATGGGATGGTACAAGTTCGTGGGAGGCAAGACTTTACACTTGATCAATCCTTCGTATTGTCGAATATTGTCCACGTCGATGTGTTCCGTCAGCAATTGTGGGTGCCCTGCGGAAAAGTGGCAATATTTGCACACGTACGGATACAGAGAACACACGTCCAAGTATTTGATTTCTTCTCCTTTCTCCTCGTCGACTTGGTACAGCAAACAGGTGGCATTCGTCCGCCCTCCGTACAAACTGTCCTGCGGGTTCAGAGGGTCCACCAGCTTGTAACTTTCCACGATGCGCTTAAACTCGGGATCGGTTTTCAATCGCTGATCGTACTCGTGTTCCCACATTTCCACAACTTGGTATCCTTGCTCTTCTAACTTCAAGCGTCGCTGACAAGTGACCTGGTACAAGTCTTCCATGGTCTGTTGTAAAAACTGGTTTTTAGTGTCACGTTGAGGGTAGCAGATGGGACATCCGTGAAATAAGCACCCGTTAAACTCGTACACGATCTTGGGTTTTTCTAAGTCCCAGCCGTCTACCGAATACCTTCCGATGGTCTTTTCGCCTCCTCCGTTGCGAGCGTGTTGGATCCATTTGTCTTCCTTCTCACACAAGTAATGTAACCAGCGTAGGGCTTTGACCGAGTATTGACGTTTGACAAAATTAGTCGTTTGAGGACTGATGACAGCTAGGGTGTTTTCGGGCATGAATCGTTGACGATACACTAAGGAACACGCTTTGGCAATGGTGCAAGCTTCTTTCAAAGGATCGATCCTTCCGTGTTCCATGAACAGTTCTCGAAATTTTCCACAGCAGCGACGTAAAATGTCTACGTCGGAACGACAATATTTTAACATTTCTTCTTGAAAGTCAAAGGGTCCGAGTCGTGAGTCTGGTACCAGGCGTAGAAAGCTTCTCGTTGTTCGGTACGCATGTTGTCGGGGTCGTAGTAGTGAGCCCCAGGCAAATGGGGTAGAACGGCGTGTTGATTGGCTTCGGTATTGAAAAAGTGTGGAAAATAGCCTTTGGCCATTTCTGTCATGCCAAACGTTTTAGGCATGCGGCCCAAAGGCATAGCCAAGTAACTCATTGAATCTTTAAACTGTACTTGTCCCACTTGCATGGAAATGATTTTGGCTCCGTTCAAAGTGACTTTCGGACGTTCGGTACTTTGTTCCGTATAGCATCTCAACAGAAATTGTCCATCGTATCCCGAGAAATTGTGAGCCATCACCGTGGCATGGCGATGACAATCTCCGTAACGTTCGATATCTTCTTGGCTCCACGTCTCGTCGATAGGGTTTAAGATCCATTGGGCAAAATCGGCCAGTGTGTTCGATCCCCAAAAGATTTTTTCACGTCCTCCAGGAATCTTGCTGCAGTAAGGGCAATGAGTCAAGATAGGCTCTTGGATGCACTGCTCGCACGCTCGGTGAGCCACGCAGAAATTAGGAATGTGAATGCCAGTCTCTTGCATGCATTCGAAATCGAAAAAGATGAAATTCCCTTTCTTCTTCTGGTCATTCTCTTCTTCTCCTTCATGTTTGGAATGGTATTTTTGAATGTAGCATTGGTGTTCCAAGTCCACGGTTTGGCGACAAATGTGACATCGCTTCTTTCCTGAACAGACGTGCGCCTTGGCATTGTTGGTACATATGCCTTGTCCACAAGTAGGGCACAATCTCAAGAGCTGACAAGCACATTTCTGCTGTGAACCTTGCGTCTTTAGGTGTTGTTGGTAACAGGCAGGACTGACAAGCGTGCGCTGACAAGCAGAGCAATACACTCGTTCTTGTCCTTCGTCCAGACAGGGTTCAGAAGCTAAACATCCTGAGCATTTCGATCCACAATGCTTGTGTTGCTCTCGATTGTTATAGCCATAGTCACATTTCTCACAGTAATAACTGTATGACAGGAATCCAGTGATACTGGTAATGGCAGCAAAATGTTCATCGTGATGATAGACGTGAATGTATTTTCCGTCTTTGAAATCTTTGCCTCGAAACAACAGAGGTCCGCGCAGTTCTTGAGGGTGTACTTCCAAGGTGTAGCGTGGAGCCAAGACGTCTTGCAGTTTTTGCATTTCAGGAATGCCGCAGGGCCTGTCTTTGGATATCCCCGCTTGCTGTAACAGGAGTTCTGCTTCTCTTTGTTGTTTGGTTCGGTCCGATCGTCGAATAGTTTTCCAGGCTCTATTCCATTCTTTCGTGTCGTTCTTGTCGGCATACGTTCTTCCCACCACGATCGCGCGGGCTAAGCACATCAGGTCTTGAATGTTGTTAATTTGAACGATGCTGCGCTTGATGCTGCGAAGGTCGTCCACCAATAACACCTTTTTGCGTTGTCCTGTCCCTTGGGGAAGAGACACGTGGGTCATGAACAATGTCGCTTTTCCGTCGGTGATGTGAAACTTGTCGTTGGATTGTTGCACGTGTTGAATCTTGTCGATGACTTTGGAAGATGTCAGTTCTGCTGGGCTGCTAAACTCGATCCAAACAGGGGACTTCAAACTGTCGTGATGAATGGAAAGTCTCATGACATCGTCTTCTTTGGTTTGACATTGCTGTTTCAGTGTGGTTAACAAAG
>JAECUM010021069.1:0-26970 GCA_016617855.1 Megalonaias nervosa
TCTCTCTCTCACACACACACACACACACACACACACACACACACACACACACACACACACACACACACACACACACACACACATACACACACACTGTCACTCTGAAATAATAGTGCCAAGAATTTTTCGTGTCGGAAGCAGGTGTTTACTCTATAGTCTTCATTGTTTCGATAATGGATTGTGTCACATATTTTGTTTATCATTTCTCCAGTAGGACATTATATTTTCAGTGCATATATCAAAGACCGGTTATGCGCACATGAAACATGATAGTTAGCATACGTTAAAAGTTAATTTAGATTTCACGTATAGCTCTTGATAAATAACTTTCATTAAGAAGCACCTTATGCATGCGTTATATATTATCTCTTTTTTATTTGAAGAAATGCACTAATGAGAATAGCCCTTCTCTAAATGACAGCGTACTCGTTTAATGCATTCTGTGCTGTACAGTATAATGTGTTTTATGTATCAACTTAATTCGACTTGCAGTCATCAACGAAACGCAAACGAATTGGACAAAATGCAAGATGAGGAGCAAAGGGGCAAGCCCATCAACCCATCTCACTCCGACCTCACCCTGGCTATTTATCTATCCACACACACACACACACACACACACACACACACACTTTTTACACACACACACACACACACACATATATATATATATATATTTTATATATATATATATATATATATATATATATATATATACCTAACTCTTCTCTATATATATATATATATTGTTACGACCCTGTAGTTAAATTACATGTGTGTTAAAATTTGAATTCTTTCTAAATCTTTTTATTTCATTTTTATTTCATTTTTATATCATTAAATATAATTATTATTATGATGATGATTATGTTCGCAGGGTCTGATATTTTGTTAGAAACATCGTGTTTTTTTAGAACGTAAATGTGACTCGCGTAAGCACGATTTTTGTATGACTGTTTTGTCATATTAAGTAAACAGTCTGAAATAGTTATGTAAATGATTGGTTGTGACCACGGTCATTTCTAATTATACTTGTTGACATTCTATACTACGTTGGCGATATTTCGAAATCGCCATGATTTCTTCGTGCGTGTACATGAAATGACGTTTTAGTTTGCTTTAAATACTCAGGTACCTGCGAAATAGTCTAGAGTCATATTTTAACATCTTAGAGAGTCACATCGTAACATCTTATAGTTTCTAAATACCTTAAGAAGAAGGTATTCTTTTGTGCTGGAAAGAGTTGTCCGTTCGTACGTTTGTAGAACAACATGTGTTTTGTTATTGGTGATAGCTGCACTTCGTCTACCCCTTTTAAATAATAATTATTTTCCCTGGAGAACTACACAACTGGCTTTGGATAAAGACATTTGCTGAAATTAATTCTAAATTGGAACAGGACAGTACAAATTGTGATTCACAGTGAAAATTCTGGACACTTGTGTAAAACCTTCGTCTGACGTCATCATCCGCCATCTTGGAACGGAATTGAGATTCAGACTTCAATTTAGAACTGTTTATTCACAGGACTTATGTATTTTTCATAATTTTAGGACAAATTTTTGGGTCTTCGTAAATCGTAAGTCTTGTTTCATATTTTTATCTTTTCACCGTGTTTTCTAGGGAAATAAATTATTTTTGTTAAAATTCACAAAGCTTGTTGTCTTCTGTCTTTTCTTTGTTCCTTGAAACGAGCCGATACGTAACAATATATATATATATATATATATATACTATATATATATAACACCTCTATATATATATATATATATATATATACTATATATATACTATATATACTCTATATATATATATATATATATATATATTGACAATATCGTTATTAAAAAACAGTTTCTTAACTTTTTCAACTAATTAATGGAAACATCTAAGGTACAGAAAACAAACACACAACACACACGCTAAGAGAAACTCCAAACAATTTGCATGTACGACAGGACTGAATAAAACATCATTGGTCTCCAGCAAGCACATTTCGAGCTTCCTACGGCCGTTCCAAGGGATTTTACAGAGTTTTGTGGGACAGGGTTGTGTAAATTCACGAATGCGTTACAAACATGACAATGATTATAAAGTCCAAAACATTCTGAAAAAAAAACAAAAGTACATAACAGTACTAGAAATTAAATATCACCGTTGAGTTCAAACGTTAAATCTAGTGCCAAAAATGTTTACAGGTTTCTTGGGTAAAAAGTATATTTAAGGCACTTGATGTTAAGTGGATGAATTACAGTTTAATTTTCTATCAGTTGCATTAATGCAAAATAATCGTTACAGTTAGTTCTGGTCTCGTATACAAACAGGAATTTCTACCGAAAATGTTGTTTCCATGGAGAAGAAACTAATAAATGTACTACACATCAAATGTTTACGTTCACCTATTGCCAAACTCACGAATACAACTTCTACCCAATCGAGGAAATTACAACGGCACTTAGATTACTAATCGTCTGGACCTTCAGGAAATTTTGGCCTGTTCAGGAAATATTTTATATTATCGTATTTTAACTTAAACATATGCAAACTTCAAGACTCGTCTGCCCGTTTAATGCCGTTTTCAATAACCCTTTGAGGCGTAAATTTGAAAGCACTATCCCCTCCTCATATTTCATCGTAATTGGCTCTCACTTTGTATATAAGAGTTAATGGATTAATATTACCTTAGACTTATATAAAATCGTTCATCTCTATCTTTTCCTTCGATTTTTAACACCACTAGCAAGGGTTTTAGAATCACGTCTGACCGTTTAAACGTTGCTTCACTTTCTGAGAATGTTATTGTTAATGATAACTACTCATTTCCAATTTCAACGAGAACAGACTGAACCCCATGTCTGCATGAGTTATCTAAATATAGCGTTCAGATGAGACACAAGTGTTCATCACGTGATGTAATACTTATGACACGAGATACTAGTATGATATCATGAGGTACCGTATAAAAAAGCATCTACTTTCTACCGATGTTAATCACCGGTGTTCTCTGCTGTATTTAGTCAACCACAAGAAAAAATCCATAATTTTCAAGCATTAAATTCCATTAAGCAACAAATTTGTGCCTATGCCCTAAAATAGCAAACCACAAGATAGGTCACAACGTTCATCCTTCTTATAAACCAGCATTAATTTGTAATTTCAATATAATCTTGAGACACTAAGGATGTTTATAAGTTGCATGTTTTAGCACGAATTCAATGGTTGCATTCAGTTGGCTTGTCGACTGTTAGATCAGCTGTAGTGTCCAGCAAAATATACGTTTCGTACTAAATTTATGGCATATATTCCTATTGGCAAGCCAGAAGCTAAACCGTCATCTTTGACATATTTATGAATAATACATGCACATTGTTATTTCAAGGTTAATTCTGGATCTTCCTGTGGAATTCTGACATTTGTATCTCACAGCCTTGATAAATCATCATACATAATGAATCCTTACATGAATGAAAGCATAAACAATGTCATTATACAATCCCAAACATTTCCTTTTGGGATGGTGGTAATCCATCATAAAGAGCACTTGTTTCCGGTTTCAAAAGGTCTTAACTAAAATCGTGAAAAAACTGTACTATTTTTCCTGGAAAATTAATAGTACATTGCTTCGAGGAGGAACATTTAGAAACCACTTCCACCCGTTTATATTTAAGAACTATTCAAAAATCAAAAATTGCCCAGGACAGGTAGGCTTCAAGCAAAATGAGACAGCATATTGGGGTCATATTCTCTCATTTGTAAGACATTATCGTCCTGTTTGACTGATTTATAATGATCAATTATTTGAAGGCAATCCTATTGTCTTGTAGTTTAGGTATGCATAGTTCATTTTACTGAAACCCACAACTGCTATTCTGCTGTTTCGACATATCATACAGTGAAGGGATTTGTGTTTAATAGCCTTTCTAATGGAATGATCTCATCTAGTGGTAAAGAGATGTAAGAAATGAAGACGGGCACCTGCTCTTCCGGTGATTACATATGGAATATTGTGTGTCTGTTCTATACGTTCCATACTACTTCACCTATTGACATCAAACTTACACCGTACAAGTATCTTAATAATAATAATAATAATAATAATAATAATGATAATAATAATAATAATAATAATAATAATAATGTGGATATAGTACAGCTCCTAATCTTTCTCAAAGCGCTTTACAGTATTAGATCACCCAGAAAAAATATACAACGACAAGATTACAAAAACAAACACCACGAAATTACAAAACAAAAACATTGTTACGAATATGTAATTAAATTGCTTGTGTGTTAGTTTTAAAATTCTTTTTTATTTTATGTTTGTTTCATTACATTTTATTGTAATGATAATTTTCATTGGATTTGAATCTTTCTTTCGGAAAATTGACTTGACCCGATTAGATTATAGTATTTCTTCAGCACTATTTTTAGCTCACTTTAGTTGATAGATTTTGTAAACATCAAGTGAAGACGATTGGCTATTGCCAAGGTCATTTTCGGCTCACGTGTCAGCTGAATTGTAACAGCCTTTCTTTTTAATTTATTTCCAGTGCGAAAATTTGATTCTTAGATAGAGCTATTCTAGCTACGTGATAATTGTCATTTTTTTATTGCGCTGATCAAGTTAGAAATCACGTGAACTACCATGTGATCTAAAATCGAGGCTTAAAACAGCCAATTGGTATTAAATTTATTCAGTTGTATTTTAAACTTTGAGGGCTCAAAAGGTTTTTATAGTTGTTGCCAGCTTGTTCTGAAGTCAGTTTATTTTTTGGAATTTAATAATTTATTCTCTAGAAAACTAAGCAATTTACTTTTTTATAAAAAGTTCTGGGACAAAGAAATTCAGTGGAAATTTATTCTGGAATTCTATACGGAAACATAAACTGTGATTCAATCGAGGATCTGTTACCATCAATACAGACATCATCTGACGTCATCGCCTCCATATTGGAACTTCATCGAGATTCGAACCTGGATTCAATTAGAACTGTTTAGTGATAGGACTTATATTTTTCAATCTTAGGATTAAATTTTAGATTATATTCACAAACCATAAGTCCTATTTTCTATTTTTTACATTGTTTTCTAGGGAAATATATTATTTTGTTAAAATTTACAAAGCTTGATGGCTTCACTCTTATCTCTTGTTATTTTTGTACGAGCCTACACGTAATAAGAAGAATATTGCGTGCTCGTCCTTGGGATATTTGAATTTTGGCTGAAACATTTCAGGAAATTGTTGGGTTTTTTAAAATTTAAATTCCCCATTTTTTTAAATCCCAAGTACTATTTTACATTTGTTTGAAATCTTAAACGAAAAGAACAGGCTTTCATTCACAATGTCATTAAAAGTGGAGACTTTTCTTTCTAGTCCTACTCCGGAGCAGTTGGATAGTTTGAAAAAAGATGAGTTGCTTGAACAAGCCAGATAATACGATCTTTCTGAAGCAAAAAGCATCCTTAACGAAACAAGAAATTAAAAACATTTTGATTCAATATTTAGTAGAGAAGAATGTTCTTGATAAAAGTGTTTTGGCATCGGTCATTAAGTCGGTATCAGACTCTGACATACAAGTAATGGAATTAAAAATGAAATACAAGATGGAATTGGAGTTAAGGAAGCTCGAGCTTCATAAAGAGGAAGAACAAATGAAATTACAATTTGAAAAAGAGGAGAGACAAAGAGACAGGAAAGAGAGAATGATAAACAAATGAAATTGCAATTTGAGAGAGAGAGAGAGAGAGAGAGAGAGAGAGAGAGAGAGAGAGAGAGAGAGAGAGAGAGAGAGAGAGAGAGAGACACAGACAGACAGACAGACAGACAGACAGAGAGGGGGGAGAGAGAGGAAAGAGAAAATGATAAACAAATGAAATTGCAATTTGAAAAAGAGGGGAGAGAGAGACAGGAAAGAGAAAATAATAAACAAATGAAATTGCAATTTGAGAAAGAGGAGAGATAGAGACAGGAGAGGGAGAAAGAAAAACAGTTACAATTTGAAAAAAAGAAGGATGAAAGGGAATTTCAAATTAAAATGAAAAAAAAATTGAGCTGGCAAGTGAAAAGCACACTTCCACTTCATATACAAATTCAAGTTTTGACATTACAAGAAATATCAGGTTAGTGCCCTCTTTTAGAGAAAAAGAAGTAGACAAATATTTTATTCATTTTGAAAAAGTTGCTGAAAATTTAAAATGGCCAAGGAAGCATTGGACTCAATTATTGCAATGTGTACTTTTTGGCAAGGCCCAAGATATTTATGCATCCCTGTCAGTACAGCAAAGTTCTGACTATGATTTGGTTAAGGAGTGCATCTTAAGGGGTTATGCGTTAGTCCCTGAGGCTTATCGGCAAAAATTCAGAAACTATAAAAAAGAAGCTGGACAAACTTATGTTGAATTTGCAAGAGAAAAAGAGCAGTTATTTAAGAAATGGTGCTTAGCCAAGAAAGTTGAACATGATTATGAAAGTCTTGAACAACTTG
Source organism: Megalonaias nervosa (assembly GCA_016617855.1). Lineage (NCBI taxonomy): Eukaryota > Metazoa > Mollusca > Bivalvia > Unionida > Unionidae > Megalonaias > Megalonaias nervosa. Next base: position 6,486 of record JAECUM010021069.1, read on the forward strand.
TGTTACTTGAAGAGTTCAAAAACTGTGTTCCTAATGATATTAAGAATCATCTTGAAGAGCATAAGATTGAAACCTTGGAAAATGCTGCTCATGCTGCCGATGAGTACTCCTTAACTCATAAAGTTCCTGTTGTAGGCAAATCATTCACTCAGCAGTCTACTGGTAGAAAGGTATTTCAGCCTAATACGACTCCTCCTAAACTTCAATCTGGCACAACTTTTAAAAATCAAGCTTCTGATAAACTTGATTCAAAATCCTTGTCTTGCCTACGTGTACCTATTGCAAGAAAAAAGGACACATCATTTCTGATTGCTTAAATTGAAATATAGGCATCAGAATCAAGATAGACCTATCCCAAATGCTCTTATTTCTAAGAGGTCAAGGTCACGGTCATGTATTGAAAGCAATACATTTGTTGGGTCTAATAAACCTCAGTCTGATTTTATTATGGAGAATTTTGAACCATTCATGTCGAAGGGTTCTATATCACTCTTGGGTGATTTGGCCAATCCTATCCCTATTAAAATTTTGAGGGATACAGGAGCTTCTCAGAGTCTTTTATTATCAGGTACTTTGCCTTTTTCTGAGAAGTCCTGTTCTAATGAGAGTGTTCTCATTTAGGGAGTAGAGTGAGGCTTTGTTAATGTTCTCTCCATTCTGTAAATTTGTCATCAGACTTAATTTCAGGACCTGTGACAGTCGATATAGTGTCTACTTTACCTGTTGAGGGCATTCATTTGTTAGAACGCAACGACCTAGCTGTAGACAAGGTTGTGGTTAATCCACTTGTAACTGACAAGCCGTCTTTGCATCAGAAAGTTGATCCTATTGAAATAGAATACCCTGATTTATTCCCAGCTTGTGCAGTTACAAGAGCTATGGCAAAGAAACCTCTTGAGAATGATTTTGATAAGGAGAATATTCCTTTAGCTGACACATGTATTGGTCAGGCTTTTGATGAGATCACTTTCACTCCTAATTTGGATCAGTCAAAAGGTATTGATCACAGTGATCCTCTTTTAACTACTCATTCTTTTTTATCTAATCAGGGTGATAAACGACAATCACTTGTCGTCGAACAGGAAAAAGATCCTGAGATCTCCTATTTGTTTCAGAGGGCCATTAGTGAAACTGAAGCCACTGAAGTATCTGTCTGTTATTTCATTAAAAACGGAATTCTTATGAGAAAATGGAGACCTCCCGAAGTACCTGCTAGTGACGAGTGGTCAGTGAACTATCAGATTGTAGTTCCAAAATCTTACAGACATGAAATACTTAGTCTGGCCCATGAAACTCCTCTGGCTGGTCATTTAGGGATAAATAAAACTTATAACAAGATCTTAACAGACTTTTATTGGCCAAAAATCAAAAGTGATGCTTGTAAATTTTGTAGATCTTGTCATACATGTCAAATGGTAGGAAAACCCAATCAGAAGATACCTGAGGCTCATCTGTAACCAATTCCTGCATTTGACGAACCATTTAGCAGAATTATGGTAGATTGTGTTGGTCCCTTATCTAAGACCAAGTCAGGCAACCAATATTTGTTGACCATTATGTGTGCGTCAACAAGATTCCCAGAGGCAATTCCTTTGAGGAATATAATAGTAAAAGCTTCGATAAAGTTCTTTTTTTTTTTACTCAATTTGGCCTTCCCAAATCTGTTCAATCTGGTCAAAGGTCAAATTTTATGTCTGGAATTTCCCAGCTTGTTATGCTTGAATTTGGCGCTCAGCAATTCAAGTCAAAAGTGAAATTATGGTTTCACAGAACTTTACTTGAGAGAAGTTTTGAATCTTGTAATGGAATTCATTCTCTCTTGCTCATTCTTCAAAATTTTCTTCAAATTAGATTTTACGGCCCTTATAAAGTAAAGAAGAAAATGAATGAGTTAAATTATAATATTAGTACTCAGATCTAAATAAATTAATGGAGTACCAGTATATTGAAAGAGATAGCCAAGAAAATCATGCAATTAATTTAGTTGTACCTGTCTCACCAACTGAGGATTTAAGTGAAGAAATTCAATCGGACTCTGTTGATCTTGGAGCGACAAATCTTCGGAATTCGGAAATTATGGAAAATCTGGACCAGAAACTTTACATTTGCAACAAGAAGAATAGAATGAACTTAAACAGTTATTATTCGAATATGAGCACTTGTTTCCAGATATTCCTACAAGGACAAACAATATTTTTCATGACGTTGAAATTGTAGATTTAAAACCTGTGAAACAACACCCATACAGGATGAACCCTCTCAAACAGGAATACTTGAAAAGGGAAATCCAGTATTTGCTGGAGAACGATTTCATAGAGCCCAGTAAAAGTGATTTCAGTTCACCATGTATACTTGTTCCGAAACCGGATAAAACTTTCCGTATGTGCACTGATGATAGGAAGGTGAACAGTGTGACAAAAAAACCCAACAAATTCACTTCCATTACCAAGAATCGATGACTGTATTGATAAAATTGGAAATGCCAAGTACGTCACCAAATTTGACCTTCTGAAAGGATTTTGGCAAATTCCACTAACGGAAAGGGCAAAGGAAATTTCGGCATTTGTGACTCCAGATGGACTCTATCAATATAAAGTAATGCCGTTCGGGATGAAGAGCTCCCCAAAGTACCTTTTCAACGTTTGATGAATATGATTACCTCTGGTCTAGATAATTGTGATGCTTACATCGATGATGTCATCATCTACAACGACACCTGGAAAGAACATCTAGCCACGATTCGGAAATTTTTTGAAAGACTCACTGATGAAAAATTGACAATCAATTTATCTAAAAGTGAGTTTTGCCGTGCTTGTGTAACTTTTCTAGAACATATTGTGGGACATGGACAAGTTAAACCTATAGATGCTAAGGTCAGAGCTATCTCTGAATTCCCTGTCCCTGTCAGTAAAAAGCAACTGATGCGATTTTTGGGTATGGCCGGATATTATTGAAAGTTATGTTCCAATTTTTCTAATATTGCTGACCCCCTGACAAATTTGTTAAGTAAGAAAAACAAGTTCTTTGGAATGAAAAATGTCAGGAAACTTTTGATAGATTAAAAGTCATACTCAAAGGTGCGCCGGTTCTTACAGCTCCAAATTTCAATCAATCTTTTAAATTATCTGTTGATGCAAGTAATGTTGGGGTTGGAGCAGTATTGATTCAAGAAGATAGAAATGGTGTTGATCACCCAGTGTGCTATTTCTCTAAGAAATTAAATAAGCACTAAAGAAATTACTCAACAATCGAGAAGGAATGTTTGGCTTTAATATTGGCATTACAGCATTTTGAAGTTTACATTAGCTCAGCTCCTTCTCCGGTTGTTGTGTTTAGTGATCACAACCACCGTACTCTCATCGACAAGATGAAAAATAGAAATCAAAGATTATTAAGGTGGAGTTTGTTTTTGCAAGAATATAATCTTAAAATCAGGAACACCAAAGGAAAAGACATTTTGATTGCAGATGCACTTTCCCGTAATAGAAATATTTATTTCATGTACACTTTGTATAATTCATAAGAGTTTTCTTATGTAATTTTTATTTTACTTCATGTATAATTTACATATGGTAAAAAGAAAGCTTTATTATATAAGTCTTTCTTTTTCTTTGGGGTGGGGGAGTGTTACGAATATATAATTAAATTGCTTGTGTGTTAGTTTTAAAATTCTATTTTATTTAATTTTGTTTCATTACATTTTATTGTAATGATAATTTTCATTGGATTTGAATCTTTCTTTCGGAAAATTGACTTGACCCAATTAGATTATAATATTTCTTCAGCACTGTTTTTAGCTCACTTTAGTTCATAGATTTTGTAAACATCGAGTGAAGACAATTGGCTATTGCCAAGGTCATTTTCGGCTCACGTGTTAGCTGAATTGTAACAGCCTTTCTTTTTAATTTATTTCCAGTGCGAAAATTTGATTCTTAGATAGGGCTATTCTAGCTACGTGATAATTGTCATTTTTTTTATTGCGCTGATCAAGTTAGAAATCACGTGAACTACCATGTGATCTAAAATCGAGGCTTTAAACAGCCAATTGGTATTAAATTTATTCAGTTGTATTTTAAACCTTGAGGGCTCAAGAGGTTGTTACTGTTGTGCCAGCTTGTTCTGAAGTCAGTTTATTTTTTGGAATTTAATAATTTATTCTCTAGAAAGCTAAACAATGTAATTTTTTTATAAAAAGTTCTGGGACAAAGAAATTCAGTGGAAATTTATTCTGGAATTCTATACGGAAACATAAACTGTGATTCAATCGAGGATCTGTTACCATCAGTACAGACATCATCTGACGTCATCGCCTCCATATTGGAATTTCATCGAGATTCGAACCTGGATTCAATTAGAACTGTTTAGTGATAGGACTTATATTTTTCAATCTTAGGATTAAATTTTGGATTATATTCACAAACCATAAGTCCTATTTTCTATTTTTTACATTGTTTTCTAGGGAAATAAATTATTTTGTTAAAACTTACAAAAGCTTGATGGCTTCACTCTTTTCTCTTGTTATTTTTGTACGAGCCTACACGTAACAACATGCTGACAATTATTAAGGAAGTAAACTTTATTAGGTCTTTAAATCTGTTCTTTTAGTCGAAATAGGTTAGTGTTAAGAGCTCTCTTGAATGGGATCACATTGTCCTTATATCTACGATCTATGAACAATTCGTTCCCCGATAGAGCGTTGTCCGTATGTCTTCGTTTTAGCAGTGGGAACATCGGAAATGCGAGTGTCGGAGGAGCAGCACAAGTTTGTAGATGGGGTGTACACATGTATGAGGTGAGATAGATATATTGGATTGGAGCCAGTCAACGAGATGGAGTGAACAGATTTTGTGTTTGCTTCATGATCGAATGGGTAGCCAGTAAAAATTATAAAGCAGGGGGAGGTGAGCTCACTTCTTTGTACTCTAAGGATGATCCGAGCAGCCGTCTTTTGAACTTTTTGAAGTTTCTGTAGTAGATACTGAGACGAACCATAGATAAGTGAGTTATAATAGTCCAGCCTTGAAAGTACTAAGGACCACAAGTGCGTTAGTGGCATCAACCGAAAGAAAATTGCAAGTGGAACTCATGCGTCTCAGCTCCAGTTATGCAGTCTTGCATTTGTTCATTACATGTTGGTGTGTTGACAACGTACTGTCGAGAGTGACACCTAGGATTTGTACTGACTTTGTGAATTCAATGTTAGTATTGCTGATAAGTATTGTTTGAAGTAAAGGACGTGAATAAGGAAGTCTTTGCGTGGTGATCAGGATGGCTTCAGTTGTTCTTTCATCATTCATCTGCAGCTTGTTACATGTCATCCATGACTACACTTCTCTACACCTTTGGATGTAGTCTCAACTTCAGTTGAGTAGTTAGATTTGTATATTTGAGTGTCATCAGCGTACTATTGGTGAGACACCGGATGACTATCGATGACACTTGAGAACGCTGAGTATATAGAATGAAGAGAGCGGGACCGAGAACGGAGCCTTGTGGAACACCAAAACATAGATCAACTGGGCTGGAATGTTTTCCATTTACTGACACATTTGTTGTCCTGTTGACTACGTAGGATTTCAACCGTAGTAAGGTGCGTGTCTGCTTTGGATTTTTAACGTAGATTGTAACAATACAATCATATCGCTGCGATGTCTGCAGTGTGGCAGTTTATAGTGATATATGGCACTGGGGCATCTTGCCGTAGACATGTAGCATTATGTCTTAGTCACATTATCCTCACACCAGGCCGACCAGCCATAACACTAACCTCTTAGTGTTGAGCGCCAAGCGAGGCAGATGATAATACCATCTTCATAAGTCTTTGGAATGACTTGGCCGGAATTCGAACCCACGACCTCCCGCATCCGAGGCGGACGCTCTAACCACTTAGGCCACCAGAGCGTTCCGTAGTTAAGTTATATCGTGAATACTAAATACATGCTGGATACGGTGAAGTGTATATATTGTAATAAATCTAGGGTGAGCGCCATTTGTATTTACGTCTCCATTTTATAGATTTATTAGAATTTTTGATTATTTGTTTGATTATGTGGAGTTGGCGTTGGGGAAATATTTCTCAGCCGAGTAATTAACGAATTTCTAAAGGCAAACGTCACTGAGTGGAGTATTAATGAGATTTTATGATATCATGGTTTAGTTTCATAGATGAGTTCAGGTCAGAGCCAGTGTTGATTGGTTGTGTGAAATATTGGTGATAGGGACTGATAGTTAGTACAGTGGAGAAATTGAGAAGGGATTGTTCAGTTATCTGGAGACGCCTTTTATTGTCAGGAAGATGGTAAATGTTTTGTAAAGTCACATGCAAAATGAAGCTCAAAACCTTGGCAGAGAGTAGCAAAATAGTTCCAAGTATTGTGTGTTTGAGTTGTATTTGTAGTTTCATGGTGTGAAGTATTGGCGATACGTTACGGAATCCTATGAAGGAGACGCCATGCAATTGTGAAGTTGTGACGTAAATGTGAAGTTGGGATATCTGTGGTAACTGATTGATTATAAGAAAATTATTTATTGTCTTGGCGCATTATGAGAACTTCTAGTTGACAACGACTGTTGTCTCGAAGTCTTTGGAAATAAGGCAAACAAGGGATTTCAGTCAGAACTCACACTAGTGTTTGATAAAGAGACCCCTTGGGTATAACAATATCATGGTCTATTGCGTCAAATGCTGCAAACAAGTAAAGGAGAGTGAGGACTGTAATCTTTCCACTGTCCAAAGCAGTGAAAGGGTCGTTAACTACTCTCAGAAAAGACAGTTTCAGTACTATGGCGAGGGCGAAAAGCAGACTGTACATTGCTAAAAATAATATTTGAGTTCAGGTGAGATACAATTTGGGATAGAACATCTTAGTATGGACGTGCTTCATGCGCCATAATGGGTCGCCATTACCAATTTTTCTATCTGACACTGTGTTTGCTTATTGAGATTAGCATTTGTTAAATGTGTAACTGTTATCTTTCAGAGATTTGTAAAAATGGGTAACTGTTATCTTTCAGAGATTTGTAAAAATGGGTAGATGTTGTCTTTCAGAGATTTGTTAAAATGGGTAGCAGTTATCTTTCAGAGGTTTGTTAAAACGGGTAGCTGTTATCTTTCAGAGCTTTGTTAAAATAGGTAGCTGTTATCTTTTAGAGATTTGTAAAAATGGGTAGTTGTTATCTTTCAGAGCTTAGTTGAAATGGGTAGCTGTTATCTTTTAGAGATTTGGAAAAATGGGTAGTTGTTATCTTTCAGAGCTTAGTTGAAATGGGTAGCTGTTATCTTTTAGAGATTTGGAAAAATGGGTAGTTGTTATCTTTCAGAGCTTAGTTGAAATGGGTAGCTGTTATCGTTTAGAGATTTGGAAAAATGGGTAGTTGTTATCTTTCAGAGCTTAGTTAAAATGGGTAGCTGTTATCTTTTAGAGATTTGTAAAAATGGGTAGCTGTTATCTTTCAGAGCTTAGTTAAAATGGGTAGCTGTTATCTTTTAGAGATTTGTAAAAATGGGTAGCTGTTATCTTTCAGAGTTTAGTTAAAATGGGTAGCTGTTATCTTTCAGAGATTTGTTAAATGGGTAGCTGTTATCTTTCAGAGATTTGAAGAAAAAAAAATTGGTTACCAGCGTCAGTATCGCCTGTTGCTGCTTAAATTGATACATAGGGAACCTCACAGGACGTGCATCGAGTAAAGAACTGGGCTGATTTACCGACTTTCCGGGATTTATTCAAACTTGCTTAAAAAAATGGGTCCATCATTGATATAAAACTTATACAGTTAGTACACAGCTTGAATCTGGGACTAAGATTACACAGCTTGAATCTAGGACTAAGATTATAAAGCTTGAATCTAGGACTTTAAATTGCAAACAGCAGCTTTGAAACTGTGACTAAGATTACACAACTTGAATCTAGGACTAAGATTACACAGCTTGAATCTAGGACTAAGATTACACAGCTTGAATCTGTAACTAAGATTACGCAGCTAGAATCTGTGACTAAGATTACGCAGCTTGAATCTAGGACTAAGATTACACAGCTTAAAAATGTGACTAAGATTACAGAACTTAAAACTGGGGCTAAGACTATATAGCTTGAAACTGGGACTAAGATTACACAGCTTGAATCTAGGATAAGATTACACAGCTTGAAACTGGGAAGAAGATTACACAGCTTGAAACTGGGACTAAGATTACACAGCTTGAAGCTGGGAAGAAGATAATACAGCTTGAAAAAGGTCAAGAATTACACAGCTTGAAAATGGGACTAAGATTAGACAGCTTCAAGCGGGACCTAAGATTATACAGTTCGAATGTAGTATTAAGACTACACAGCTTGAATCTGGGACTAGGATTACACAGCTTGAAACCGGAACTAGGATTACACAGCTTGAATCTAGGATTAAGATTACACAGCTTGAAGCTGGGAAGAAGATTACACAGCCTGAAGCTGGGAAGAAGATTACACAGTCTGAAACTGGAAAGAAGATTACACAGCTTGAAACTGGGAAGAAGATTACACAGCTTGAATCTAGGATTAAGATTACACAGCTTGAAACTGGGAAGAAGATTGCACAGCTTGAAACTGGTACTATGGTTACACAGCTTAAAGTTGTGATTAAGGTCTTACAGCATGAAATGAGAATCGAAATTTACTTTAACATCAGTGGAAATTGATAAAAAAAAACAAAAACATACCAACTCTAAATGGGAGTTTGTAAAGCAGAAACCGCATAGTATAACAAAAAAATTATATAAACACTTCTTTATCCATCATGACAGTCATTAAAATCAAATCTTCCTTCTCTGACGCTAGAGACCCCTGGAAACCAAGTGGTCTAAGGCGCTCGCCTTTACACATCTCACCTTTGTCCAATCGAGTTTGATTTTAGGGTCGACCATCGTTGGAATGTGAGACAGCTTTTCAGTAGCTTCCTGTAGTAGTAATGATAAATTGATGATTCTCTCTCAAAAGATATTTTTAGCTTAGAAAGCCCCCACCCCCTCAAAAATAAATATATTCTGACATTTTTTTTATCACGTTACAGACCCCCTCTCCCTCAAAAAACCACCCTCTTATTTCAGAAAATAAAAAATTATATTGAAATACAAGGAGGATTCTAGCTCAGTAGATTTTTTTATATTAAACAATAAAATATTATATATAATGTACAATAATTCGACCCGACATGTTGGATTTGATCTGACAAACAGAATTTGTAAGAGATTTAATTCCATCAAATCAGCCTCAAGCTATACTGGTGTAAAATCTAAAATAATAAGCGATTGTATTTAAAAAAAAGTTGGTTACCATATATCACCAAAATATAGGTCAGTATGGTTATTCGCGACTGAAAATGATATGAGAATAGCGGGTTGGGCAGATGATCTAATGACATTTATTGATAATATGGTTGATATTTTATTTGATAACGATATTTCTAAACTAAAAGACAAAAAATAAACAGCAGGATGACATTCGGTCTACCATTCCACGAATTCTGTCAGATAAACCTAATGAGGTTCTAAGAATCTCTTTCAGACATACCCCCAAGGCGAATTTCTAAATATACAAGACGCAACTTTAGAAACTCAGCGGGCAGTCTTTTTTATATGTAGGCCTTTTTTTGTGGCTAACTGGACTCTTCATTTTTGTTAGGACATTACCCCCAGCGAATTCCTAAATATCCGAAACCGAAACTTTAGAAACTCAGAGGGCTGTCTATTTAAAGGCCTTTGTTGTGACCAGGAACCTAATGAGGTTTATTTTTAGTCTAGCGATGGTTCTTTTGGAATGACCCTTGTGTGGGGTACCCCTTTAGTGAAGTCACAAGGTCACGACCTCACATCATCCCGCTGTTTATTTTTGGACTGCACAAACACACACACAACACACACAACATAAACTATCCTAACGGGGGCCTTATCTACGTCCAACAAATTTCGTACACTCTCCCACCATGGCGACACCTGGGAGTGCAAAAGCGCACCCACTACGTGTTTACATGGTGGGAGAGTGTATTTTGTTTGTTCGATGTCGCGGTAATGCTCCGGACCCCCATCTGTTCTTAAAATATCGAGGGGCAAATCCAGAGCCCTACCCAACGATTTCGTCCGGGAAGGGAACCGAACTCAGGGCGACAGTATCCGAATCCAGCATTCTCACACTGAGCTATGAAATTCAGTTATGTATATACGTTAAAAAAGTTATTATATAGTTAACTAATACTGCACAGGCACTTACAGTATACAGAATTAAAAAAATCATAATTATTATAAACTATAGTGTGGATTTCTGAATAAAATAACATTTATTGTAAAATATTTCAATTTCCAAATACATTGGAGAGGTCTACACAGTGTGTATAAAACCAGCATTTCTGCCAGTTAAAAGTCTGAGTTTCATCAACCGTCGCTAGGAGATAGTAAGAAAAATCAATAAGTTTTATGACTTCACACGCTGTATGCTGTCTAAAAATAACTTGAAGCTAAGAATACATGTCTTGTTTGTACGTTAGTTAGAATATGTATAGTCACAATTACAGTTTGTGAATTTTGTGATATTTCCTTGATAGAACTTGGGTTTGTGCCTGTCTGTCTGTCTGTCTGTCTGTCTGTATGTATGTATGTATGTATGTATGTGTATATGTGTGTCTGTTTGTGTGCAAGTCCTCATCTGGAGTTAAGTGCATTTTAGAGAGTTTGAAATGCTTTTTAATAAAAACCAGCGTTAGTCTTATGTAAGTTCACATAACATAGCGGACAACTGCTTGTTACTAAGCTATGCTTAACGGAGTTGTCTAGCTTGATCAACTAATACCTATGCTTAACGGATTTGTCTCGCTTGATCAACTAATACCTATGCTTAACGGATTTGTCTCGCTTGATTAAAATGCAGTGAATTAAGCAAAAATTTCAGATAAAAGGACTAAAACTCACTGATTATAAGTTTTATAGCCAAAAAATAAACCAAATTTTTACAGTGTAAAATCTAAATCACATATGCTATGTTAGATAACTTACAAAAGATTTTAAACTAAGCTGGAACATTATTATCTTCCTTTTTAAAAAGTTATATTTCTTGACCAACACATAGTATTTCGACGTTTGATATTAAGTATAATATACCGTCATGATTATATAACGAGAATTTAATTCTACCAGATACTTTACGACGAGATTCGAATAATTCTTTCATCGCTATCTTACTGTGAAGATACTTACTACCTTTTGCAAAAACCTTTGACCTGTCCAAGTCTATACTAATTTTGGTATACTGATTTTGGCATATTGGATTATGTAAATTGTCATATTTCAATGCAAGCTCGTCTCGTAAACTTTCGAGATAACTAAAATATTTGCTGTCATCTGATTTGATAAGGGAGAGTTTGATTCTGTCAAATTTACTAAAACAAATACCTGAAATTTCATCGTTAAATTCAAACGATAATTGTTGGTTATTGACCATTATTTTTCTTATTTTACTATTAACTCCATCGACTAATGTTAAATTTTCAAACATTATTTCTAATGTTTAGACAAAATTACTTTATAATGTCCAAGCGCTAGTGTGTTAATTCCGTCACTGCAATATCTTTTATCATCAAAATTACTTAGTCCACGTTTTATAATCGTATCAGTTTCAAGTTTATGATGATTTGTTCTGATAACATTTGTTTTGATAAAACTGACGCTATTGTTTAGCGCTGCTTTAAAATCGTCAAAATTCATCATCTTTTTTACATATCCTCGAGGAATACCTTTTGCTTTTTTTGTAAGTTTATTGTCATCTAATATGACAGCATACATTTTGCTCTTTAGTCCAACAAATTCCCTAACTGGCATAAACATAAACTCATCTTTCATTTTACCAATAACTTTTTTATTCGAATTATCTTGAAATCCACTACATGCTGGATAATCTGATAAATCGAACAGATTTTTATTATTGTAAATATCCTCATAAACATCTTCACATTTTATATTATAAACTAGCGAGTCCGTATCAGTAAATAGCAACTCCGAATCTGGCCATTGCTTTTTGGCAAAATTGTAGTGAAAATCATACATCAGCCACTTTGATATATCAAGTAAAGCTGCACCAACATAAATTGGTTTATTTAACTTTAAATTTGTCTTTCGTCGTTGTATTGCAGCAAGATTTTCATTAAATATTTTCATACTAACAAAACCATCATCGTTAACTAATTTTTTTCTGCGACTTATATCATTGACAATTTCTATAGAGACCCTCTTCCGAATATTTTCCATCGTCTTACCGAACACTGAGTTGTTCATCAGATTGAAAAAGTTTTTCTCAAATTCGGTTTTAGCCACAGCATGACGTTTTGTATTTAGATCAATATAATTTGCCATCCACTTCGACCGATTAAACTTTAGCACGCGGTGGACCTTTCTCAGAATTAGTCCAGCATCTACTGCTTGTTTTAAATTTTTGTAATGCATAACGTAATTTCTTTTATCTAACAAATTTGGAACTAACTTATTAACAATCGAATTTTTTTATGTTGTCGTTGCTCGTTGTTCAGGCGATAATAAACTATAATTAATCATCATTGACTCTGCGCAAAATGGGTAGTCGTTATGTAGATCATGTAGCGAACTAGGATAATCTAGATCAACTTCAACAAAATATGAGATATCTGAAAAATCTATATTAATTTTTCTAGGTCAATTTTTTTCAGTTTCTTTAAGAAATTGATCTGGAGTTATCCAATGAAATCCACTACACGGCATTGGCTCTGACATTGCATAACCATACAAATTATTGGTGTCTAGATAAATGATGTAACTCGACGGGAGATTTTTATCATAACTTTTGAGATATTTATTACTAGCTGCTGCATATTTTTTTGTTATAACGCTAATTCCGCCTCTGATACCTTTTTCAATAAAGTTAAACATATTGACATCTGTTAAAAGATCTAGTTCTATCTTGCTCGTTTTTAGTAGAGCATCCCAAGACAGCCCGGGAGCAGAATAATCCCAACAGGGGCCTAATCCATAATTTGTATGACTAACCTGACGAAAACTCTCAAAAACATCTGCTAGCAATAATACATCTGTTTTCAAATATAGATCATGATAATCACCAAATGTTTTACAACTAAATTTATTCCAAATATCTTGTGCATATTTGTATTCGTCATCTGTGATATTTTCATTTTTGAGCTGCGAGTAAAATTTATCTTTGCTAGGTAGAGAAGTTTCATTAAATCTGCTCCAATCGTCGAGATACTCGTACGGAGAGATACCTTTTTTTTGTCAGATCAATATAGTTTTCACCGAAGCAACTTTTTAGGTTAGCGAAACTACTGCAACCTTTGACAAGCTCATCTAATGATGCTGCCATAAATTGCAGACTGTCAATAAAGCGTAATTTGCCGAGCGTGACTGACATATACTTTTCAAAATTATTTGGAATACATTTTATTACGTTATTTAATTTTAGTTTAGCTTTAATATTTTCATCACCAAAAGCTTCTACAATGATATGACTGTCATAGCCACGAAAGTTACGTAAAACTACAGGAATAAAATCTGGAGCATGAAATTTTAAATTGCAACTGTTATGAACTGCTCCACGTTATTGGCCGGTCAAATGACAATGATCTCGCACCTTATCACGAACTCCGTTAGAGTCTACCAGCAACTTTTCACAAATATGACAATTAACTGCATCATCAAAATCAAGTTGTTGTTTAGGCGTTATTCTCATCGGAGCTGTTTTAAGTAATCTGTTAGAAATTTTATTAACTTCGTCTATTAATTTTTTTAGTAACCACACGGCTGGATTTTCACCTCTGTATAACTTTATCGGAGATGAAAATTTATCGCTGGCGCAACAAACTACTTTATAAGCTACTCCGCAAGGAATATGTTGTTGTATTTTTCTAGTACTGGATTTATTCGGATTATTTTCAGCTCCAACCACGGGAACGAGTAGACACTCGAAATCAGCGTAAATAACAAAAGGAATATTTAGTTTATGATTATAATTTTTAAATTTCAATATTTTTTCTTTTTCGCTAGGTATAGTTATTTTTTAACATTAACGCAGTATTTGAGATGCTCCTGCAGTCTTCCATCGCTAGAAAAACCGTGCAGACATCTATAACAGAAATATTTTTTATTTTTATTTTTACTATACTGTCCGCCAACTAAGCCGTTAAAGTTTTTTATCCAACAGTAATGTCCCTGATAAAATAATAAATTTATTGTATTTTGTGTAGCATTTTCTGAGATATATCTCGAGTAAACTTTTTCTTTCTCGTCTAGTCCGAAAACATTTACTGAGATACTGTTTTGTTTTTCAAACTTTGGTATATGATTTTCTGCTACTGGAAAAGTTATTCCTAAAAAATTTAGTTCGTCATCGTGTGGAAAATACTTGTTAACGCGATCAGCATTTTGTTCTTTTGGAAATATCGCAGAAAGAATAGACCACTGAAAACATTTGCCGTCATTGTTTTTGACATTTATACAGCATTTTTTGTTTTTAATTTTTTGAGGGAGATCGACGTAGTCAGAGCCATTAGCGCCGCTGCCGTGAAGTACGTTATATTTTGCTGTGTGAAATAAAACATTTTTTATCATTTCAAATTTCCAACCTGATCCTGACGAAGTAAATTCTTCTAATTTTTTTGTTTATTTCTTGATGTATTTCATCAGCGACCATGGCAATGTTTGTTCCAGTTAATATTTTTCTCGATTTTGCTGTTAAATAGGGTTCCGAAATTTCGCTGTCAAAACTTTTTGTTTCAAAAATTATATCAAGTACATCCTCAACTGCGTGTACCTTTGATAAAATCATATGATATTGGACTATAAGTTTGATACTTTTATGAGCAGCAAGTTCTCGAGCTATAACAAGTTGTAAAAGATGAAATAAATTTGTAGAGCTAAAATTTGCTAAAACAGTTTGATCATCAAGTTTGTAACTATTGTCATAACCTGAAAATGCTGAAGCAATTTTTTCTGATTTGATAATGCTCTTTTTAGCAATATCTTGCAATTTTAACATTATATATATAGTAATATTTTATATTTAATTGATTTTTTTTTCTAATTAGAGATATAAAAAACCTTATAGTATAATGACAGAAATTTTTAGATATCTGCCACTGACAGCGTAAGAGCAAGAAACTTATCATGTTCACCCAATGTACAACCTATATGCTGCAAATGCACTTGGTTCTGTTATCAACATAGCATCTAAAAAATCTATTGGCATACCAACACCAGCTGGTATGTTAATTTCAGTAAATGGCGATAATGCAGAAAGAATTAAAATGTTTAGAAAAGATTTTATTTATACTTTGTTTTGCGGCGATATTCCAGAAGGACAACGAGTATACAGAGCAAATGGCGCAGTTGCTGATGATAATATTGAAAATTTAGGATTAGAAAATGAATTTCAACCTCATCCAAGATTTGATTTATATGAGGCAAATGATAAGGGAATTGTTAGACATAAAAAAACTAAAAACATTGTTGGAAGTTTACAGAACAGTGGATATCTTGGTGTTGATGTACGTGGAACAAAAACTAATTTTGTTTATTATCAATATCATCATTTTGTGTTTGAAACTTTTAATGGACTAATACCTAATAATTTAGTTATTGATCATAAAAATGGTATTAAAACAGATAATCATTTGGAAAACCTAGATTTAGTTACGCCAAAAGAAAATACTAGAAGAGGAATTGGTGGTGGTAATAATTTTAAAAATCCAGCCAAACAAATAATTTCAATAAATCTTGAAACTGGAGAAGAAATAAAATTTAGATCAATAACATCTGCGGCAAAATATCATAATATTAATCCAAGTGCAGTAAAATTTGTAGCTGATAATGTAACAAAATCAACAACGTCAATGTTGACATTTGATAGATTTAGTTTTAAATACGATAATTAATAATATTTTCCAGATCATTCCGAGTAAGACAATTATGACTAAATTCCATAACATCATCACGATTAAATCGTAACGTCATCATTTTATTTGTATCAAGTTTTATTTTGTCCGCTGCTGTTAATAAAAATCTGTCAGAATCACCCAATGTTATCATAACATCAACAAAATAAAAAATATGTCCCAACAAACAAGCTCGAATTGCTAGTTCTTTATGATTTAATATATTAACTCGCTGATGATATTTTATTTCTCGGAACATCTTATTATTTATTAATTAGATAAAAGATTATTATAATAATGAACTTAATTGAGAGACTGGCTGAGCTATATTCGGGAGATTTTGTTTCAGTTTCAAATGTTACATTAGTAAATATTACCAATGATAGATTTGCTGGTTATACTGAAAAAGATATTTTGCATAACTACGACGATGACGACGAAGATGATGTTGTTAGTAAAAAAAAATTAAGCAGACCAACAACTGGGCGATATGATGTTAAGTACCATATTGCTAAAAAAATAACAAAATTTAATTTTACTGTTGCCGAGCATCAAATATTTTGGCAACTTATAAAGCCCTTTTTAAACGTAAAAATACCTGGACAACAAAGAAATATAAAATACAATTTTATTTTTGTTAAAATATTTAATTTAATGCCAGTTGATGCGAGAAAATTACATTTAATTTCTTTATGCAAACCAGTAAAATGTAAGTCAGTACTAATAAAATACGAGGAAATTTATAATAATATTATTCAGTCGATGAAATCACAGTCGATGAAATCGACTCAGTTGGTACCCAACTATTAAATTTACTGCCATATCCACGCCATTTGACTAAACTTTTGTTGCCACGCTTTTTAATAATTTTTTCAATAACAAATACATCTTGTTCTGTTTTCTGAAGTTCTTGCTCATAAAACTGCCAGTTATAGGCTCACCTAAAAAATCTTTCAGCGAGTATGTAACTGGTATTGTTAAAAGTACTTTATCAACAACAAATACTTCTTCGCTCCAGTTATGAGTATAACCTTTTTCAAATGGTTTTTTCGTCAATGAAATTCTAACTTTATCGACAACTTTAAATTTGTGTCGTCGGTACATGTTTTCGTTTGCTAATATTGGATTTGAAATCGCGCCGTTTGGCGACATTTTAATGGTTCGGTGTTTCGTGTTATTATATTCGTCAACAATGTTTTGTAAATTGTCAATATATTTATTCGTATTTTTAGCTGTCAAATATTTGTGGATTTTTTTGTTGAGCGTTCGATTAAATCTTTCGACGATGACGTTTTTCCCCTCATTTCCAGTAACATATTTTTTAATGTTTTTTTGCTCTAAAAACTGCTCGAACTTTTTATTAAAAAACTCTGCTCCATGATCAGTCCAGATTCTGTTTGGTTTTCTTTCTGTGTTAACAATAATTTGTTTTAGCATCAGTCATCGATGTCCCTGTTTTACCCGAAACGGGTATACTAAACGCGTATTTGCTAAAAACATCTACAACATTAAAAAGATATCTCTTTGGAGCGCCATCAGCGCCAACGTTATATTGAGCTAGATTTGACATATCAACTAAATCTATCGCCCAGATAACATCAACGGCATTTGCGACAACTTTACATCGCGGAAACTTTTTTTTAGGTCTGTGTAGCTCAGTTGCAAGATCATCATATAATTTTTTTTTTACCGAGAGTAGACTCTCCGAGACCAAGTTTAATTTTGCTCCAATAAAACCCTGGACCAGCCTTCGGTCAACACGTTCTCGCATATTTACAGGTTTCATATCACGAAGTTCGTCTAACATTACTTTATCGCAGCTGTGTTTATTTTGTTCGCTGTCTGGAAGTTCAATATCTCTGTAGCGATATCATGGCGCATTGCTATTGCATCAACTTGATTGGAAGATTCTTGTCCTGGCAGCGGATTATCGTTTTCGTCAAGTTGTTTATCAAGAGGATTATAAGGTCCAGTGTATCTATGGCCTGGCAATGTCCAACCGCCTTTTGGTCTCGGCAGTTTGCCAATTAATTTATGTATATCTATACCTGTTCCAATTATTTTTCTGTTGTTGCATTTCTGGCAATATGTAACAATTTTATTTTGCTCGAGGCATATATCTCTATCGCAATCGCAGTCGCATGTCATTATTTATTTAGTCGTCTACTAAAATAATTTCAGGATAACCCGCTCCGGACAACTTTGTTTTCGCTAAAAAACATACTTTTTTTTCTTCCGCAGATTGCACAAATACTTTTCAGCATTATTCTATTATTTTTTGTTTTTTCTGTTTTTTCGTCTTTATTTTCTGTTTTAGTTTTACACTTAAGACAATATGTTGACATTGTTATATTTGTAATTTAGATAAAATTAATTGCAAGCTTTACAAAAATTAAATGCAATCTCATCATTGGCGTGAGAAGGTTGTTTGTCAAATTGCAAAATAAACTTTAAAAAATCTGGATTTTTGGTCATCGGTTTAATGAACATTACGCAATAATATCCACAAGCGGAAGTTCCAACTGGTTGAATTTGATTAGACGAATAATTTATTATTTTGTTTTTACTCATATATTTGTTTACTGCATCACTTGGTGGAATTCCGAACGAGTCAAAATAATTGTTATCAAAAACAGCTACCCAATGTGTGCCTGATCCATCATTAAAATCTTGTATATTTATAACACACGAACCTGGCGTTGGTGGAATCGCCGTAAGTTCATCTTTAGAATAAACTCCACTGAAATGTTTTATTTTTTCTAGTTTGTCAAGTATATCAGAATTACTTAACGCAGACTTTATCTCCTTGTTCCTCTCAACATTAGTCCTCGTCCTACTCCTAACAGATTTGGCAATAGACTTCCCGCCAATCCTGCTAGTAACGGGGCTATTGGAATAAATCCCCCTTTTCGCTGTCGTGTCTTTTTTTTTCGTCGTTGTCTTTCTTTTCGTCGTTATCTTTCTTTTAGGCATTATATTTATCAATCACATAAAATTCTTACCATCGATATTCATACGAAAATTTTCTTTATACCACTGCCGCGGACAATATCATTACCTTCGACTGCCTTTTTCGTTGCGCCAGATACTGTTCCAGACGCTGCTGCTAATCCTAATGTACCAAGTACTGGCAAAATTGTAGGTAGTAATGTTCTAGCTATTACAGATAGTGCCGGACCGAAGAAACCGCCATGTTTTGCCATCGCAGTTATTTGTGCAGCACTTAAATTCAAAACAAAAGGTTTTTTGCGATCGTATTTATTTACTTGTTTTTTGGTTAGCAACAATTTTGTTAAAGTACCCGCTGCGTTATGGTTGACCTTTAATGAAACCTGCCTCTGCTTTGCAACAGCAGCTGCTAATTTTTTAACTTGACCATCGGTCAAATATATTTCTTTTACAATATATTTTGTCATCTTATATAACGATTACAGATTAAACTTAAAGTAAAGTGCAAAGCACTTTAAACTTGGACTGACATTTTACCTCCGACAGAGTCAACTGTAACAAATTTATCGCTTATTACTAACGCATACACGTGTAACTGCGCTGCTGGAAGTACTCCTAGTGTCCAAGTAATTTCAATATCAGCTGTGCTGTCTACAGCTCTCTCGCTATGTTTACTAACATCAAAATAAAATATCAGATAATGTGTACGAAATTCCTCTAATGATATCTGAGATCCATCTCCAGCATCTTGATATTTTTGCATTTAATCGAGTAAATACATGTACGGTCTAGTAATGTTTTTATTAGCGTCATCTGCAAAATTACATTCTATCGCTCGCTCCGGATATTGTTTTGAATTTATTCTAGCATATATTCGCTTAACATCAGCATTATCAAATATCGCATTATTTTGTTCTGGTTGCCACTTCGAGCTTGTTGCTGAAATACAACAAATAATTGCCGTGGTCTTTGTTCACTTGGTGTCGTTGTGACTCGCCATGTGTAGTCTGTGGTATTCGGAACTGTTGTTTGATATATTCTATGTTGCTGAAAATAAATTCTGTTTGGGTGTTTTTCCAGCATATTATTTAATTCCGCCATTTTAGTGATTGACGGAGTTATTCTTGGCATCCATAGTGCAAGTTTGTTTATGACAAATTGTATATTAGCTCCACCTGACCTAAACAGGCAGTCGTTTTGATCTGATTGATCTAAAATAAGCGTATGTTTAACTCCACGAAATACTTTATTATAGTCCCTGCAAAAGCCAAATACTGTACCTAACGGCAACATCATTGTAATTTGAAGTAATCTTGCTGCAAGTGCCTTTCTCTTAGTATAACCCTCATTATAACGTATATTTCGAAATCCAATATTTTCAATAACTAAATTCAACATTTCGACGGTAGTAGCAGCTGCATCTGGTGGTGCTACACCAAGATTATTACAAGCAGCAGTAAGTGAAACTCTTGTAGCGTCTGAGTTAGAGGCTGCAGCTGGTGCGGCTATACCTAAAGCATCAGCATTAAAAATAAGAAAATTTCTTACAATTACGAGATCTGCGGCGGCATCAGCTCCGTGTGCTAAAACACCTTTTGAAATA
>JAECUM010021070.1:0-22155 GCA_016617855.1 Megalonaias nervosa
TATATATATATATATATATATATATATATATATATATATTATAACTGGTATGACTACTATTGCAAACCAAAGATTTAATTAAAACAATATGAAATTTGTTAATCTTCCTACATTGCTAATACATTTACGTTATGCATTATTATTTAAACCATTATGTCAACCAATTAGATTTACAGATATTTTAGGGTTTAGTTTTTCAAAATTTATTAATATTAGATAATTTAACCAGGAATTCAATGCTCTCAAAATCTGTTTTGTTACAATTATATGTTAATATCTTTTTACAAGTTTTCCGTATTGTTTATTAGGATACACGTTTGTTTGGACCAGCCAAATGAAATATTTATTATCTGTATTTTGAATGTTTAAACAGCTTTTTTAAAAGCGCTTGATCATTGTATTCAAATGAAACTTTCCTCTCTAATGGGCATATGTCTTGATATTTGTATTCAAGTTCCAAGCATCCGAATAAATTCCCAATCAGTACCTCCATCTAAAACATATTCAGCACAAGTATTTAAATATGAACCATCACTAGATTAAGTATAATCTGTATCATTTATTGCAAGATGTGTTTACCTGGACTTGAAAGCAAATATCCTCTGTAAACAAAAATGGCAGGATGGTGTACTAGAAAGTGAATCTTAAGATTAACACTGTATGTTGTACCATGGTGTTTGCTTAATATTTTTCCTGAAATATGCACCATTTTGTGTGTGGTTTTTGTTTCATTGAGACAAAGCGTTTTACTTCATCTGCAGGAGAACACCCAGTTGGAACTATACAATCATAATCAACAAAATGGTCTTTTTAGTATATATTTATTAAGCACAAAATCAACATGTTTTGATAAAAATTTAATTTCTTCTTAACCAGTTATACCTTTACAATATACAGTAATTTAATTCCTATTTTATAAATTATTGCTTGGTATGCCATTTAGGCCTTTCCTGAAAAGACCGATTATAATATTCTTAATTCGACATGTTAAATACACTGTACTTGGGGTTGTCAGTTGTGTTGCTATAGATAATGTTATCCTTCATCCATCTCTAATGTTGTGTATTAGTTTAAGTCTATCGCTGTATTTACTTTAAAATTTGTATATTATTTTTCGTACATAACCGATTTGGATAGTTCTAGAACAGCAAATCTACATGTATCATGGATAGGTTTCATTTGCTTGATCTTTTAATCATGATCACTAGTATCAGGGCTTTGGCAGTTTTATAGGTCTTGTTACGTGACTAGGCTCGTACAAAGTAACAAAGAAAAGAGTGGACCCAAAAAGCTTTGTAAATTTAACAAAATAATTTATTTCCCTAGAAAACAAGGTAAAAATATGAAAAAGGACTTACGGTTGATGAATATAATCCAAAACTTAATCCTAGAATTTAACAATATAAGTCCTATCACAAAAAAGTTCTAATTGAATCCATGTTCGAATCTCGATGAAGTTCCAAGATAGAAAGCGATGATGTCCTCTATAACCAGTATTGTGCTTATGTGCAACAGTTCCTTGTTGAGTCACCAAGAATATAATTCCGGCTTTAGAATTTCGAATAATTTTTAGTAAATGTCTTTGTCCAAGAATTTGTGTGAACACACGTGATGAAGTCTCCAAGGAAAATAAATTATTTTAACTAAATAAAACTCAATTCAAATGGCAACAACAGGAATACCTTTCAGCCTCACGGTATTATTTACAACTGACTCAGAAACACTGAGACTGAGAATTAAACCCCTACTAAGAACGCAATTTCAGACCCGCGTGATGGATCACGTGGTCACTTACCTAGAACAGCGCAGTAAAACAATATGGCAATTAGCACGTAGACCAGTATAGCCTTAGCTAAGAATCAATCATTCCCACACTGGAAATGAATTTAAAAATAAAACGTTGTTTATTCAGACTAACACGTAGGCGAAGTATGACCCTGATTACGACCAATGATTTTCACTCAGTGTTTACCAAATTTTGAACCAAGGCCAGCTAAAAATACAACGAAGCAATACTTTTGCGTTCTAATCAGGCTAAAAGAACTGAACTGAATTTACTGGGAAAAATGTCAATTCCAGTTTAAAAAAATTATCATTACAATAAGATTAAATGAAACAAAAATAAAATAAAAAGAAATTTAATACTAACACACAAATAATTTAATTACATATACGTAACAGTCTATTGGCACTAAAACATGGTTATGGTGTACTATATGATAGATAAACAAAAGCAGTATTTCTACAATAGCTCAATGATTACTGAATCTTATAAAACAATTTGCTAAACAGTTGCAATTAGTTTAAAATAAATAACTCTTGTAGGTAAGTATATAGTCAGTTCACTTACCATTTAACGCGTTTCATGCATAATTACATGATAATGTTGATAACTTGAATGATGTCCGCAGTGCTAATGGTGGTGTTCCCATAGTTAGCATTGATATCTATGTATAGCGTTTTAACAGATGTCACGCAAATCTATCTGAGTTCGAATCTAGTCTTGTATAATCTATGTGACGTAGCCACTTCTTTTGACAACTTGAATAATGAAAGTTCCAAATACTTTTACCTATTGCTGGCTATTTTCTATTGACCCTCCAGTCATCTTATCATCAAGATGCCTCAAAATTGCCTTCACAATGGAGAGTACGTTGTGCAAATAATGTGAAGGCAAACAATAATAAAATCATCGGCTAGTCGACACCTCCTTAGCATAATATGGCATTTCTAGATGATATTTGCAGCTATTTAAGTTGCGATTAACTCCGGATTTAAATCTCTAACTGGTTTAAAGTATATATGTTTAAATGCATCTTTACATCCGTCTTGAGTTTCTGTTTATTAACGCATCACATCGATAAATATTTTCTAAAATTAAGAGTAACAACTGATTACAATGTTTTAAAAGAACTTAAAAATCCCCGCCAACCCCCTAGTCCCATATCAACAACAGAAAGCAAAAGAGAAGCTAACATAACAAAGTTAAACCAAACAGTGATTATTGCAAATTTTTACATTATCTAAACCAAACATTATCACACTTTTCGACCAATTTTAAGTTCGTTGTGAGCATTGAAATGAGTTCCAACTAAACACTTAAACAATGTAGTCTCTTATACCTAGACAACTTTTCAGAAACTCACGTAAACGGATACAATTACCCATTGGTGGTCGTTATTAAGCTGCGTAAATCCAATCACGTCAAGGGAGTTTTCGGTAGTAATGTAATCGTATGAATATCGGCATTTATTTCGCTCACCTTGAAATCTTTTTGTGAAATTCTTTCTCACGGCCCCAAAAGTAGATAAATAAATTACAGTAGTCTCTAAACAGAGAGACTTTTGTTCATTGTTCGATAGACATTTCGTTTAGCAAGGGACCGAAGGAGCTTTACCAGATGTAATCTCTGATAAATTCTTTCTTCCTTCTCAACCATCCCACCCTTCCAACAGTCTCTATAGAGTTTTTTTTTTTTTTATTCCTTTGTGAAAATAGTGATGTGATATAGCGAGATACCTATCGTGCGACAGATACGGTCTAAATGTTATCGTTAGCCAGCAGATATAGTTACATATTTCCAAGAGAAAAGATGCATTTAATACGTTATCTTAAAGATTATTTGTGTTGTCTCGGGCAACGTTCCACAAGTCTAAAATATGCGGCAGTAGATATAATTCAATACTTTACTCACAAAACAAAATAAAGAAAAGAGAAAAAGCAAATATGGTGCTATTACTTGAGGTAAACGTTTGAAGAGAACGATGGATGCAATATGAACTAGAAACGAAATTGAATAACGCATGCGTAGTTTTGTGAATACTGTAATGTTTTATACATATGTCTGAAATTTAACATGAATTTTGTACCGCTTTTTCCTTTTGCTTGACAGTGATCATTTAATATCTTGTTGAACATATGTGACTCATTCTTGTTTTTATAACCGAGATAGAAAAAAACCGTTTCTTTCTATTCCAGTCAGTTTTTGAAGCTTGTTTCGAAAAATCACATTTTCATTCTACAAATCATGTGTTAGTAAATTCATGAAATTTAAAAATACACCGTTTATGAGAGCAAGAGCACGTAAATTAAAATGCAATTAGAGAGTGGTGCGACTAGCATAGGAAAGAAAGATGAAAACTGTGAACAACCAAACCGTCTAAATTCAAATTGTTATAGTCATCCTATGGTAAATTAATAATCACTTTTATTGATCGATGTTATGTGTAAAAGGAATCGCACCTTCGCTATAAGGTTCGTTTATAAAAGAACCTTGAAAACTTTTGCGAGAAAAAGTCCCAAAAAAGACATATGTTAAGCAGCAAGATTACCGTCAGCCTTTATCAATTAAACCAAAAGAGTATTTTATCCTTTAAAAGTAAGAGGGAGGTACAAGAAAATGTTGATGATTATAAAAGGATATTTGTTACCTCACACAAGTGACACTTCTGTCAATGCACTAATAAGTATACTATGTACAAACCTAATAAATACGTTATACAGATCTAATAATAATAATCAAAGGCTTACATCAAGCTTCGTTTCTTTTAAAAAAAGAGAAGATTGAACGAGTCTAAGATTTTGTAAAACAAATTCCCAAAATATAAAGTGGAAACAATTGCGTTTTAATATTTAACCACGGAATAAATGTCAGTTTTCTACTTCATTTATTATCTGTTGTAAGAACCGTGATTTAATTGCTACCTGCAATTAAAATACTTGCATAAGGTAAAATCGACTAGTATCAGTCATGTATTTGAGGAGTCATGCTCACAGTTAAATTTAGAAGAAAAATGTAAAATATGAATTGCTTCGGCACACGCCTAGAAGATGTGCAAAAGTCTCACTAAGCTTTTACAGTATTGGCATGTACAAGCCAGCTCCCATAGTCTCATTGAAGAGGATATTTTCCCAATAAGAGATTGATGTAAACTAGGTGAGGTGGGGTGCGCATTTTTATCCAGTCCTGCCACTTACGACTGTCACAACTAGGCGGGTCTAATGATCAGTTCCGACTTCAAGGCGAAAGGTTGTGCCTCATATTCCAGCACAGTTGCCAGAAGAGTTTAGGCAGATAAGTTCCTAAACAATACGGCTAGCAGCTTTGATTATCCTGTAACTATACAGCAGCAATCCCAGGCTCAATACCGTAGAATTGAGCCTATTGTTTGCCATGCTCATGTTTGTTGAGCGGCAGGACAGAGCCGACCCGATTATGAAACATTACTAATCACCCTTGCCTGAAAAGCTAGAGCTCGAAGCAGATGTTTTTTATCATTCCTTAACGCCATGGCGCCTAGTGATGCGGTACGTCATCCGCATGGAACTCAGAGAACTTCGCAGCCTTATGTATAGCCTTGTGTTGACCGCAGAACTGGAAATAAAAACAACTAGCGAAACGTCCACGATGTAGAAGCTGGTCTAAACAGAATCAATTTAAAGCTTATTTTAGGAGCGCTGTCGCCGAGGCCATACATATTAATGATATCGAACGGCTTGTAGCAAAAGCCAATGCCACATCAAAGAGTACATGCATGAAGGGGTCAAGATGGCACTTTTTGTGCTGCGCAACACTCGACATTGGCGTGTCCCTGAACTGTCCGTTTCGAGGCAATACCTATATTTCAACGCCAAAATATACTCAGTGGAAACAATGACAAGCTCTGTTTCTAGTGGGTTATTCTGTCAGCTTTATGCCCGGCAAACGCTACAAAAAGTCTACAGGCACGTACCATACGCCGCTGGGTATGCTCGACGTCGCTGGCATTGACGTTCCTGTGAAGGTGGATGATATTGACAAGTTTGAGTTCCTCAACCCGGAAATCGCATAGTTTATATTTTCGGCTGGAAAGGGGCCTTACCCGACAATTATATGGGAAAATGCAAGGCCATAAAATTTTGACCAATTGTGGATCACACAGGGTGAAAGGATACACAATGTCTGGATAAAGGACCTAGATCAACAGGTATGCCATTAGAGCAAGTACCACGCCAAGTAGCACGTCTTCCGCTGGGCCGACCTAATGCAAGTCCACACTAAATGCAACCTCGGTGTATGTCAAGACCACAGTGCATGACTTTGCTAATCCATACAAGAACATTGTGGCCTTTCGGAACCACCACCCACCAGATGCATGTTTCATGCGCCATCTATGTGGATTTTCAGGCACCGAACATGACAGCGGAAAGTCCTGGCTGGTAATCTATACAAGAGCAACACGCAGAAAATCGTTGAGCAAGTCCCCTGTGTCTTCTGCCATACAGTCGCCAAGGATCCGGTTTTATACCGCCGAAAAGAGGTCATCGCTAATTTCGTCGCGAAGCTCGAGAGTTGGTGGAGATCCAGATGTATTCTGAAATTCAGCCAAGATTTACCTGAATGAAGAGGACAATAAGCTTTCCAGGATTCTAGACATGTGATAAAGTGCCCTAAACTATGGGGTGCAAGACCAATGTAATATTGCTGGAAACTACTCGTGTCACCAGAACCTGCTCATCTACACAAACATGACGAAGGTGCCAGTCGTCATTCGTGACCTGTGTAATTAAGACAGTCTCCTGATTAAGCAAGCCATCGGGACGGCGTCAGTGACAACTCAAACACCATGGAAAAATACATAGCTTTCTGTCTTGGAGTTTGTTGATTCTATCCGAGGCGATCTGCGTGCTTGCAGGGCACGCGAAATACGGCTTTGACCTTCTGTTTCATAATGGTGTCCATCCATACGGATACCTAAGCAGCTGATAGCAAAATGAAGAAGGCATCTTCCGCCGTATAGGGTTTTCACAGATACCTCAATCACATCGTAATAAAGGATAAAGTTTATCAGCATGCGCAGAACATGTGTAAGATATTCGGTTGCGAGAACCTCTGAAACTATCATCACCACTACATCAATACCGATGTGATTCTGCTAGCATTTCGAGAGACATCGATCCAGATTTATAGTCTGAACCTCACTCACTATTACAGCTTAAGCTAGTTGGCTCTCCTGAAGAAGACGGATGTTGAGCATACATGGGCACCGATTTATTTATTGAGAATGAAATATGTGGATGCAGACATAATGCGAAGGCATACAAGACCAATGTGCCCAGACTATGACAGCAAAACACCAAACAACTAGATAGCAATCTACATGGATTGCCCATGATGTGGAAATAATACACAATGGTGGTGTTTAATGGCAGCTGTTAGTCTTTCGCGTTGATCGGTAACATCACAGACTAAAGGCCGAAACATTAAACTGAGTCCGGGAGATCTGGCCCCGTGCGGGTATGACAATTTGTCATAGTCAGCTTGTTGAACCACGCTATTGCAACATCTTATGGGACGTTGGCGCCTTCTGTCAACTCTTTTATAGTTACCACGTCCTTTAATGTGACTCTAATGGAATGTGAACACCTCCCAGTTTTTGCAACCAACCATCAACTGTGATTAATTCTTATAACGAACGCACGTCACACACCCAAACTGGTCCTTTTAACATACTTTCCAAGATTTATTAAAAATTTCTTAACAGTTGTGACCATACTCCAGATGCGGTCTGCAACTATTGTACTGCTCCACCTATGAACAACATATGAAGAACATCACGCCGTACACAGGACTAGGTCACTGTGAACTTCAATTAGGAAACTTTTAAAGATTGTTGCCCATTATGTAAAATTCTAATTCGAAATATTTAAAAAGAATCTGTTTCTACAAAATTTATTCTGATGATGCATCTTCGCATTATGCATTTCGCGCATCGAAGCTAGATCACACTCGCCGCTTGTCTAGAAATATGAACATCAACAAAGAAGGTATCTGTGCTCTGATTTTCAACATCTTTTGAACTTTTGCCAAATACTAGCTACAGGTGCATCTTGAGGACAGGGTGTGTCACCAAATAAATTGGCAGCTGTGACTGTTTTAACTTTCCAGTTTATTTGGAGGACAGAATGCACATTTCATCTGTAGGTTTTGATGTTCATTTCAACCAAAGTTTGATTTTTCTTGTGTGCTTTACCTATTTCACTGCTGTAAACGCATCATTTCAAGCAATAAGATAACATACAATTTTACAAAGTCATTATGACTTCAGCTCCAGTGTTAAATCTTACAATTTCTCTTGCGATAGGATTTCAGATTAGACAAACATAACACTTACATTCGCTTCCATCCGTATTGATTTTGTCGTCAAAAATAGATCGATACTTATAGATGTCCATCACCTATACTGACCCCACCGTCTGTGAGGGCTCTTTGAGCATGTTCTGTGTCATTTTAAACGAGCCAATAACATTGTACCTAATGAGTTTAGTCGAGCAGTAGCCATTCTGTTGATTGTGGCAAGGAGAGCTTTTCAGGACATTCCGTCATCGTAACTGCATATTTGTGTGTCGATTAAATAATGTGTACATAGTCTGATACATAGAAGGTAATAAAATTTATAGTCTTGATTTGTTTCTGAATTCTTGAAAAACTAATAAACCTTTATATGCAGTTCTGTTATGTCTACAGATAGACAATCAGATAAGCAGACCGATGGATAGAAAGCACCATAAGATTCATAATTACTCAATGTACGCGTATAGAAAATAACAATTAACACGGACTAAAGCTTCCATTTATTAAACCAAAGCAAGGTTATGGTAAGCAAAGCTGGAATAGCCTTTTGATATATGCAGACCTTGATTTGACTATTATGACATTACAACGTCGTCGTTGTGATCGAGCAATCACTTATTGATTGTATGTTCTGGCTCTGGTCGCAGTGACTACTGCACAGAGAATAATAAGGACCAGTGAGTGCTTCGACCTTAGGCAGAACGTAACAGCACGAGTTTACTTGCAACTTACAGAAAAATCATGATTTGCCTAGAAAATACGGTATATATGGACCTTAGAGGCAGATACATTCAAACTCTGCATATTCCTTACTGACAAACAAAACCCTTCTAATATTTACATTATAATGAAATAAAAATACGCAAAGGTAATTACGCAATCTGCCGTTCAAGTATGTTTGGTGCAGTTTTGTCAATATAAACCTAGAAATCTCTTTAAGAACAGAGCAAGAAAGTAAACAAATTTAGCTCCATCTTTCTTTCTCCTTCATTGTAACAGAGAAATGCAAAGCAAAGATACTTAAACTTACAGCGTATATCAATATTTAGCTAGTTAAATTTTGTCGCTGATGTATATTATTCCTTGTAAAGAGGAACTTAACGGCTGGTGGTTGGGCGAAAAAAAGATCAGTTAGATCATACATTTTTCATCCAGCCAGGTAAAGGTATTAATTGCTTGCCCCTAGCCTTATAAGGTGGGTAACAATTATGTAGTTGTGTCGATTCTAACAGTGCCCCATAAATATCTTGCATTCAGATATTTTTTATATCGATATAACGAAGTATATTTCGTTAGTTAGAAATATTAGTTCGTTCATATCCCAAAATTTTTCGATAAAACGAAATATCGTTTGATGATTTCGACATGCAATTCATTTAAATGAAATATAATTTCATTATTTCTAACTTGCCTTCGAGAATAATGTTTATCTGTATAATAGATTGAGGATACGTGTGAACAACGGATATATTTCATGGAGAGGGTGATGAATTGAGTATATTTCACGATATAATAAAGCGAAACCGGTCACACATTCTACGTGTTGTTTATTTTATAATTTATCACGATATAATACATATTCGTGAATCACTCGGAACAAACTAATTTTCTAAGTATTTTATGCACAAACGTACTGGCTTTCAATGTGCATAAACAGCTGATTTCTTACTGTATCCCACACGATTGTGTCTGCTGCTTACAGTTTCAGTTATCTGTTTGTGTATACTTACAAACAAAACATCAGTAGTAATATAATATTCTTTCCTCATTTGCACATAAACAAAACCAATTGAAACAACATTGCCACTTTGTGCGCTTCTAACCTGGTACGCATGCGTGACAATTTGCCATACTTACTACAAGACTAAGAAAGTGATACAGTGTTACCAATGAAAACTGACGGCAGTAAAACAAAAACAATATCGTGTTACCTTACTCCAGTGAATGTTCAAAATTATTTATCTTGGAAAATCACTAATTCACGGTCAAGAATAAAATAAACGAGGTTGTTCATAATCTAAAACAGTCGCCAGTAAAATGTAGTCTCTTGAAAATAACCTGCCTAATGCAAGAGAAATTTAGCACCTATAACTGCAAATGAATATTTGACGTTTGTTTATTATGTATCGAAAAAGGGAGCAGTGTTGTGGGGATCTTAATTAATCAATATTTTACTGCAAAATTGAGGTCAGAAAAATTAACTTTTCTTGTGATATTGGTTTCTTTTCTTCAAAACATAATTTTCCATAATTTAAAGGTATACCAAGGCTATGACCAGTCATATATAGATTGATATGTTTATATATATATATATATATATATATATATATATATATATATATATATATATATATATATATATATATACATATAAGCCTAACATACATATATATAGACAGACGACTATTAAAAGAGAGAGGTCTTGATAGCTGCATGATTTCTCTCTCTCTCTCTCTCTCTCTCTCACACACACACACACACACACACACATCTCTGAGTACGGATATGTTAAACAGCGAATACCATCAGTTATACAGATACAACTGGAGATGGGGACCTGCTATGTATTCATATGCCTATTTATTAAACAAGGTAATCGGTTTGTTAAATATTTTCTGTACAAAACTTCACTTATAAAATCAGATTTTTTCCGTGCTGAAATTGATCGGCAACGAAACATACCTCAGTGTATTGTATTTCACTATTTGTTAGTCTTACCTTGTTTACCTTATAGCACGAGTCTATCCAACTGATAAGGTCAAAAGACGAGCATGGGCAAATCCAGATATGTCATAAGTCGATGGGGTCTGCATAAGAGTTAGCTCTCTCGACCGACCGAGAGAGATAGAGAGAGAGAGAGAGAGAGCTACAGAAGAAGCAGGACAATATTAACATAAGTTTTATACATACGTATAAATACTATCATACAGATTAGAGAATTCTTCATATATATATATATATATATATATATATATATATATATATATATATATATATATATAGTTGTTGTTGTTGCTCCGCAGTTAGCGTGTTGGCGGTCATTTTCCGTCTGTCTCTTACTCTAGTGCCTGAGGTGATATTTGACCACTACTGACGTTTTTATTTCAGTTAGCAGCTAGTGGTGTTGTATAAGAGTCATACTGTAAACGGAATAAATTAAAAAATTGCAATTACTATAAGAAAATGTATTGGTTGATCGCAATTACAATTTCTCTGTCATACTGAAGTAATCAATGACAATTGCTTTTCTTTATCCCGGTAATAGAGCACAATTACTTTTCTTCTGTTCAGTCTGTGACAACTCTTCAGTTCTCATGGCTTAATTCGTGTTTTGCGCAGAATAACGTTCTTCGCACTAAGAGTTGAACGCAACATATTAAATAGAATATTGTAGAATCAATTTCACAAAATTTGTACAGAGTTCTTCTTTTTTGTCCTTGTTTTTCTCCATTCTTCTGATCGTTATGTTGTAAATTTCTAATTGTAAGTATGACAAATAGTTACTGAAATTTAAAAGTAATTATAACTTGAGTTACTTTTTAGAATTTGTATGCAGTTCCAATAACTGATTATGTTTTTGCTGGAATATGTTGCAATTACAATTTTATATCTCAACTAATCAGTCTTAAGTGATTACTTTAATAATCATGATTCATTACTGTACAACACATGCGCTATTGATTATAATTAAATGAAACAATTCAGGCGCATTCATGTACTTAAAAATCACACCTATCTCAATTCACAGAAAAGTCAAAAAGCCAAGTTAGGAAAAGAAAGCTACGGAAGTAATGAATTGTTTTATTGAAATCGATTGTTTTAAATATTTGTTTAAAATGGTTGCTGATTTTACATTTTTAAGTGGGTGGGGGTGGGAACAAAGTGCTGCAGCCTTCTTATCCCACCATCAACCCTCTTCGTGAAAGCGCCCCTGTGCGCCAGTAAAAAGACATTTACTGGCAAAGATTGACGTGAATTGTCTTTAGATAAAATGCCGAAATATAACTTGACATAAATCTTATTTCGAAATAAGGAACTATTTCCAAATAACAAAATACAATTTTAAAGTAACGAATTTATTTTCCTATATTGAAATATTATTTTGTTTCGTTGTTTGGAAATATTAATTCGTTTGAACAAAAATCGTATTTTAAAATAATAAATCGTTTAACTGAAAAAGCATTTTTAAATAACGGAATATTATTTCATTTACTCGAAATATTATTTCGAATCGACAAAATATCTCTAAATAACGACAAAATATGACAACACAAAAGGTACATCAATGCATGTCAATTAAGAACCTACGTAGAATCTCAAGTTCTGTGATCAAATGTTCAAACTTCAAGAGCAGGAAAGTTTCCGCTCCTGATAGGTAAAAGTTAGAGAACGAATTAAAAAACATATTTTGAATAATCAATTATATTGCACGTGTCAGAACATTGTATATTTGGGGATATTTTGGTGAATTACAATTCAACACTAAAGAACTTTTTGAGAAAAGAAATGGTCTGGATGATTACTTCTGGAAAATGATCACTTTAATAATAATATGAATAAAATGTTATCATTAATAGATGGTATTATTTCCTGTTTCCAATTAAGTCAAAATGGACATATGTTTTGACACTTCACAATTGTTGTAGTACACGATTTTCTAACTTGTAGTTTCTTTAAGTTCTAAACAAAGAGTAAATCAAAGAAAGTTTTAATGACAATGTTTCAAACTTAGATCAAGGAAAATAAATTGCTCATATGCAATTAATGGAGATAGAAATTAAACAACGACTCTGAAAATGTCGAAACCATTGGTAATCGTGTTTCTTTGTCCCTGTCGTTAGTACGAATGTGTCAATGCCAGGTCGTAAACCTAAATTATAAGAAAGTTTCTTTCGGCCTGTGTCTGCGTCAAATTCCAGTCTGAATCATTGTGTGTGTACAGTATTATTCTTATTCCAAACAAGTTTAAATCGTATACCTAAGGAGAACCCCTTATAGGGCGTTTAACTGTCATCAGTCAAAAACAAAGTATTATCAAGGTATTGTTATCTGGATATAATCATGCATCAATCAAGACGATTGCTGCTTTGGGCAACATATTAAGTCTAATATGATGATAAATTATTTTTAGTGATTTATAAAGGAACCTTGCGTTGTATTTGTTTTGTTAAAGGGCGTGTAAAGTGGAAAAAAATCCCCATGATATCAGAATTCTTGGTGTGTGTTCAAATATTTGTTCGACGTATTATGCTCCTCATCGAGCGTACTAACAACAACTGAATGCAATGGTTTAATATTAAGCTACACGAACAACGATGTTTGCCTTGAGGTATATGGTTCAGGCTATTTGCATTGATTGTCCTACATTAGCAACTCAAGCACGTTTACTTTTCCTACTTTGCTTCTAGGGCCCCAGGTGGCCGAGTTATCTAAAACGCTTGTCTTTACCGATCACTGCCACCTCACCTCTGTCCGCATGGGTTCCCATCTCAGGTTAGGCTAGGCCAATGTGGGTATGTGAAAAACCTGCCAGTAGCTTCCTATGGGTAGGAGGTTCTTACCGGGGCTTTCCTGTGTTCTTCCTCCACCAGTTATGCTGGCCATCGTGTATAGCATATATTGCGCTGATAAATCGCGTTAAACCCAAAGCAACAACTTTCCATTAATTGATTTTGGTTAGCCACACCAAAATACTTGTTTGGCATAAAGGATCATATGTGCAAACCTTATATGTATCATATTACCCAAGATGGTATTTAGCACAGAGTGACGTAGAAAAAAATCTTCATATATAGTTGCACGACGTGTCAATGATTAGCTCATGTTGATCACGTAGACACAACTAATGGTTTGAACAATAGTTATATTTTACCGGCAATTTTTACAGTTTGGCTCTCCATTATCCGCGTATAAGCACTACCTTTTAGAGAGAAGGTTGAGACATAACTATTAAAAAAACAAAAATAATAAGCAACGTTCTTTTTTATTTTTTTCTATTTTATCTTGAGGCACGTAAAATAGTTCAAAGTTAGAAAATCACTTTCTTGAATGAATGTGAACCTTCAAAAGATATCTATATTTTTGTTCTCCAGTTCGATCAAAAGTTATTCTGTCCTTAAACGTTTTCCGTGTAACCCTATAACTATATACCGACTGAGGAAAAATGCATCATATTTGGTATTATGAAGAATGAGGTGGGCAGTGACCTTTACGCGACTTCGGTTTCGGATATGGAATGCAGCCGACAAGATGTATATACTTTGAGTTATAGTTTTTCATATATAATACTGTTACAAGCCAGGGGTCTTTGCTTGACCGAGCGGTGTCAAACCCTGGCGCGATTCCCGCTAGAAGTCATAAGTTTACCTCAAATTTCCAAAGACTTCTATACAACTTCAGTTGTAAGTTAGAAAGCCCGACGTGTCCATTCTATACATAAATTTTACTCTAATCAATGTAAAACCACAGATTTCCCAACTTGCCAAATATCTATCAACCGCACGTTTGCATAGTTTCCCTTCATCAACTTTCCGTACCGTCAGCAGTTCACGCCGTAGAAACTCTACAAATATCCTCTACCACGAGAACTGTTTTAACAACGCCACCTTAGGCCAGTCAATCCATGGTTCCAAGGCACATTACGCCAATACAACTACATCACATTTGCCACCATGGCGACATAAACGGTATCTGCAGAGTCCCTTCTCATTTTATTCCATTGTGTAATTTACCGGTTTCCTACCATAAATACTGCCACTGCAGTCACAACACCAAGGTACACTACTAGATTTTATTAAGGACTACATTATGACAGGGACAGTCATGTGGTTTGGGTCTAATTCGCTACTCACTGACCATGGCATCATGGAAACTCACTAACACTTTCTCTCCGTGACGTTTGCTCCTAATAATTGGCTAATTATTTCGGGCTACGGAATATTTCCATTGCACCGAATTCCAATAATCAAACAAGTAAAATCACACAAATCTAAGAATTCCTTAAACGGGGCGCTATAACCAAATGCGCATCTCCAAAATTTATTACATTACCCCCGTCTTCAAAAAGATCACTCGTTCCCGAGTGACACAAACGTCACACTTCTGTGGTCCAATCAAAATTGATTACTTTTTCCCCAAAATCAACCACCAACCCGATTAATGATTCCCAAACATGATTAGGACAAAACTCTGAATCAATGGGCTTGTTCCTAATAGCCCGTCACTCAACATCCGAAACCAAACTTTATTTTTGAATCACTAATTGTTTACAAGTAAACCAAATGTCAACAACGAACACAAATTAACCAAGCTGAATCCTACATGAAAATGTTCCGACAAGTTATTCGGGTTCAAACTCTCTCATAACAATCCTCGGAAATCGCTGCAGGAAAGACTTCTCTACACATAGACCTCTAACAGCAAGACAACACATGTAACACATTACCATTCCTGTTTACCCGAAAAACTCAGGTTTGGAGTTTGCGTTTCCACCAGGATAACACGACCCCAATCACAACCTTAGTGCACCACGTGCAATATATTTTTCAACTCAGTCTCGGTTAGCCGATCCTATCTTCTTACAACTAATTCACTATTAATGGACCAATGCTACAGCCACCGAACATAGACATAAGAGAATCTACTCCCAAAGCAAAAGTTTGGAACATCATCACATAAATGATTCACCTATGCTGTGGTGTGCAATACCATTACTTCATGCTGCTAATTAATTGACATGTGCTATGAATTGTCCTTCAGAACTTCCCAAATGGACACGATTCCATCAGACAATTCAGACTATGCATGATGGAAACCACACTAGACCATTATGATTGTCAAGATCGTAGCGAACAATTTTTAAAATACACTGTACGAAGCAATTTCCAATTGGCAAGTCTCTAGCAGGTCAACGACAATACAACACAGGAGCCTTCCTGTTTAACACCGAGGTTAGAGAATGCGTTCTTCAGAGAATAACACGTCTCTTACGAACCTCAAAAACAAGTCAACCATGACTTCAACGCCCATCTGGCGCGACAATACATTGCCGTCCACAGACCAATGCTAGACTTGACAATGCCTCATTCAACTTTTCACAGCAAGCACTAAATCTACAGAGACAGAAAAAAAAGTCCACTAATATCCAAACAATCATACATAACTCCACCACCTTGCCTTCTCAATTTTGGTCTGCTTCACTCACAGCACAAACCAAACAAATAGATCTAATTTACCAAACTCTGGATTCAAGCAGCAAACAACTTCTAAAACAACTGTTCTTGTTTAACATTGCACACGATCAAACCATACAACTTATCCATAAGAACATAAAAAAAAATAGGCTCTGTCTTGACATAATTAAATTACTAGAATCAACTATATTTACACAGCCATTGGGCACAGATTAATTGGATGTTACTGTGCGGCTTTGTATCTCAACCCGTTTGACGATTTGTCCTATACCCAACCAAAATTAATCATCACGGGGAAACGATTATTACCCACCCATTCATTTAATTTTTATCACCGGTCAGTGTTATAAGCACAAGAAATAACTAAACTCGGTTTAAAATAATGCCCGTAACTTAATACACTACAGTGGCGTCTATTCGCTGCGCCCTTCTTCGTTCCATTAAATAGGTTCTTTGAGCCGTAATTGGATATGGCGATACTTCTTCTTCCTTCTCGGTGTCATCACCGCTATCGTGTATTTCTTCCTGGCTATCGATGTGTTGATGTTCACTCTCAGGTCGCACCAAGCAAGGTTTTAGTCGGTTGAAGTGAACAACCTGAGTCGTCTTATGATTGCTCCTGGCGATCAGGTATGTAACATCCGTTACTCTCTTAACAATCCGTCATGGTCCAGTCCATTTGACCTGTAGTTTAGGTGATTTCCCTTTCTTTCTTAGAGTATGGTGCAACCATACCAGGTCACCATCACTGAAAGACTGACCATGAACTTTGAGATCATAGGCGACTTTCTGATGCCGAATAGCGGTGCCTATTTTTGTTCGTGCTTCCTCGTTGGCCTCGTTGGCCTCCCACATTGCCTATATTCCCCCACAAATCGAGGCAGGCCCTTTGGGGCCTCGTCTGGGGTTTTGCCAACTAAAAGATCAGTAGGGAGAATCACTTCTCGACCTAGCATCAGCTTGTTCGGGGTGAATCCGTAGGAAGTGTGCTCAGATGCACGATAGGCCATGCTCGTACGAGAAAGGTATTGGTCCCAGTCTTCCGGTTTATCATCCACGTATGCTGCTAACATCTGGTATAAAGTTCTGTTATACCGTTCCACCATCCCATTACACTGTGGATGATAGGGAGACGTTCGCGTCTTCTTAATCCCTAATATGACACAAAGCTCTTTGAAAACGGCACTTTCAAACTGTCGGCCTTGGTCAGATAACAGTACACAAGGTACGCCAAATCTACAAATAAAATTATCCAGCAACGCTCTTGCAACCGTGGTGGCTTCAATATTAGGCAGAGGCACCGCCTCAATCCACTTAGTGAAATGATCTCCGATTACAAGGATGTATGCATTTCCTTCCTCCGTCTTTGTAAGAGGTCCCAAAATATACAGAGCTACCAGCTCTCCGGCTTCCCCAGCCGTTATGCCCTGAAGTTTCGCTCGGCGCTT
Organism: Megalonaias nervosa; assembly: GCA_016617855.1. Taxonomy (NCBI): domain Eukaryota; kingdom Metazoa; phylum Mollusca; class Bivalvia; order Unionida; family Unionidae; genus Megalonaias; species Megalonaias nervosa. Next base: position 17,754 of record JAECUM010021070.1, read on the forward strand.
CTGGTTGGGACTTTTGTGCTGAGCGCAAACGGCGCACGTCGCACAGTAGTCACGAACATCATCCCTCATACCGGGCCAATAGTAACGTTGGCGTACTTTACTGAGGGTTTTGTCGACACCTAGATGTCCCCCGGCGGCTCCATCGTGACATTGCTTTAGGACTTCTCGCCGCCAGTTGCATGGTACGATGATGAAATTTTTAACTGGCTTGCCGGAGCGATCTAGCCAAACTCGCACAAGCATCTCGTCTGACAACTCTAATAATCTGAATGCCCCCCCCCCCCATAAGGCCTTAACCTCTGTATTATTCCCCGAAACTTCTTCCCAAACAGGGCGTTGCTTTGCCTCAACCCAACTAATGACTTGTGATAAAGTGGCATCTTGTCTCTGTATGTCTCCAAAATGTATCCCACTGTCCAGCCGTATAGCAGAGAATCCCACTGTACGTTTGCTACAGTATTTGCACCCGTTGCAAGGTAAGCGACTCAAGCCATCAGCATTCGCGTGTCGAGTTCCTGGGAGATGTTCTATCACAAAATCGAATTCTGACAACTGCTCTAACCAACGGGCCAACTGTCCCTCGGGCTCTTTGAAGCTCATGAGCCACCGCAGGCTACTGTGATCAGTGCGAACTTTGAAATTTCTGCCGTAGAGGTAGGTCTTAAAGTGTTGAACAAAATGTACGACTGCCAACAACTCACGACGAGTGACACAATACTGGCATTCTGTCCTGTCCTGGCAACGACTAGCGTAAGCTGCTACTCTTTCTTTCCCATCTATGTTTTGGGATAGGACTGCTCCTATGGCTTCGCCACTCGTATCTGTGTCCAGTATAAAGGGGCGATTGAAGTTCAGTACAGCCAACACTGGTGCTGAGGCAAGCGCATTGCATAGTTTTTCGAATGCCGCCTGATGTTCTTCTGTCCAGCGGAAAACAGAATTCTTTGTCGTTAGTTGGTGTAAAGGAGCTGCAATTTCAGCAAAGTGTCCTACGTACCGCCGGTAATAACTACAAAACCCAAGGAACCTCCGCACCGCGGTAATTGATTTTGAAGTGGGCCATTTCATAATGACAGCTACTTTCTCAGGATCAGTGGCAACTCCTGCCGCTGAAATAGTATGACCAAGTTACCGAACCTCTCGCGCACAGAGTGTGCATTTGCTGGGTTTCAACTTCAAACCGGCCCCTAGAAGACAGGTAAAGACCCTTGCTTGTCTTTCAAGCAACTGCTCGAACGTGCTTCCGAACACTATCACGTCGTCGAGATAAATCAGGCACACTTCATACTGCAACCCAGCTAGGACGGCTTCCATTAGTCGCTCAAAGGTCCCAGGTGCGTTGCATAAACCGAACGACATGACTTTAAATTGATAGAGACCCCTTCTCGTTGCAAACGCTGTCTTAGGCCGATCAGCCTGCTCAATTTCTACTTGCCAGTACCCCGACATCAAATCTAATGTCGAGAAACAGCTCATGCCAGACAGCGAATCGAGACTATCATCAATTCTAGGAAGAGGGTACGCATCCTTTTCTGTAACTGAGTTTAGCGCCCTATAGTCTACGCAAAACCTCTTCTTTCCATCTTTTTTAGCCACTAATACCACTGGGGCAGCCCAGGGGCTTACCGACGGTTCTATAACCCCCTTTTTCAGCATGTCGTCCACTTGCATGTCAATCTCCTGTCGGAGATGGAACGGTAATCTTCTAGGTGGGACTCAAATTGGAGCGGCATTCCCTGTCTTGACTGAGTGCTTGATCAAGTTTGTTCTGCCCAAGTCGTCATCATCTTTAGCAAACACTGTGCGAAATTCACATAACTGTTGACTTAGGGCGGCTGCATGTTCAGGAGTCAAATGGCCGCTTGATCTTTCAAATAACTCAGACAAATATGATGGTAGACTGCCGTTCGAATCCTGTCTGGAACGGTCGACATTTTGTGTCGATAGGGCTGCACTGGCTTCAGCACAACAAACACCAGCCTGCAAGTTTACCACCTCTTTAGTCGGGTTTAGCAACCGTATTGGCACTGTTCCATCCATCGTCTTAATGACGGCTCGCGCGACAAGGATTTTCGTTTCATGTCTAGACAATGACAGAGGCTCTAGCACTGACTCGGTAGCTAGCTTCCCACAACCAACATTCGCCATCCAACCTCACGTGATAACTTCCCTCTCTGCCGGGACCCTGATGTTTTCAGCCAAGGTGATACGATGACATCCCAAAGACCCCGCAAAGCTGCACGTGAGCTTTAGTCCCTGCATTTGCAGTGTACACTGTGTAATACTAATGTCGCATTTATGCAGACGGAAACAATCTAACCCAAGTATTCCATCGGGCCTAATATCAGCTACGACGAAAACATGTCGCCTTCTCACGCTTTTCCAAGCAATCAAAACTTCAGCCTGTCCATAAGTTTCAATTTTGTTACTGGAGGCACTGATTAGTTGGCTACCCACAGTGCTGAGTTTTGGCTTTCGATGACCAAGTGCTTCATACCGCCTCTTGCTGATAATAGAAACAGCAGCGCCTGCGTCGGCTAGCAAAGCGAGCTCCACTCCATTAACAAGACATTGCGTGTACAGTCCTGGTTCTTCGTTTAGGTAACGTACAGGCTTGGGATTTCCTGTATTTCCTATCTTCTTAAGGTCTCCCTTTCGTTGGTCTATTTTTCTCCGCTGTTCGTTATCTTTGTTTAAAGGCCTGGTACATTCACTTTGGTAATGACCTCAACCATTACAATTCCAACATTGTACCTCTGATCGCCTTGCATCACGTTGCTTATACTCCGACGGGTGCCAACGATCTAATCTTTTCTGATGTTCTTCAGTGAACTTCTTATTTTGTTCCATTAGTTGTTCTACTTTTGCTTCGAACTGTTCGATCACAGTTTTATCTGTACTCTCCTCACACATGCCTGCAGACTCTTCATAGTCTCTACAAGCAGAACTTACTGGCTTCTGCTTTACACCAGCAAGCAGAAAAGCCTCCCATTCGACCCCTACCCTGATGGCTTCTTGTAAACTGTTAGGTCGATGACGCCAAATTTCGAGTTTCAGGTTTTCATCTTGTACCGCCCCTAAGAAATAATCGTTTGCAAGCTTATCGCGAATATCAGGTGGGCAACTGGGATATGCCAGCGAAACCAGTCTTTGTATCGTTTGGCCAAATTCAGGGAGCGTTTCCGCCCTTCTCCTGAAACAGCTTCGGAGCTGTGCTTTGTAGTACTCGTCTTGGTTGCGAGGCGCAAAGTGAGCTTCCAAGGAAGCTTTCAACTTTACAAATTCGACTTGACCGGGCTGGACCTGGAGATCTGTCAAGACTTGGAGGGCATCTTTCCTTAAACACGCAGCCAAGCGTAATCCTTTTTCAATTTCGCTCCAATCATTTATCATTGTACAGTGTTCGAAATGTGTCATATAGTCAAATTAAGGTTGAAAACCATCGTAAGTGTCTGCCTTAACTGTTGCCTTAGTTCGAGTTAGAGCCAGAGAAGACCTACATTCTGCTTTTCCAGTCTCGACTTCTTTGGTCTCCTGAGAGCCTGGCGTCTCTCTTCCATCTTTTATCTCACTGCGGCTCCTGACCGATCTTTCTCTTAACAAATGGTCCATGGTTGTGCCCAATTTTTCAAATTTCTCCGTAATGAGGGTATCTATCGTCTCGAGCAGACTATCAGTAGGCGAACTAATCGCACTCTTGGATACTGGATACGTGTTTCGATTATAACTGTCCGACTTCACGTTCTCAGGCCCACCCTCCTTTATAGTTTCGAACCTCAGATCCTCAAACCTGGCACCCAATAAACGTGCATTGCCATCATATTTATCGGCCTCGCACGGAGTCGAGGTCACAAGGAACTGGACATCACTGTCTACGTCCACGAGTTTTCTGTGCCTCACATCAATAGGCGACAATGGCGACAAGAGTCGCCAACGAACAGACTGTGGTAAAGGCGTATCAATTAAAGAGGTATGTGTACCGCTGCCTGTAGCCATTATAGTTATTTATACAAATTCCCCTTCAGTATTCCCTGTTTGCCTGTACTTGGTAAGAAACTGCTACCAATTGCTACTCAAATCGGGTGCAAACAGATGTAAATTTGTTGTTGTTGTTATTGTTGTTATTGTTGTTGTGATTATTGTTGTTGTTAAATAAGGTTTGTTTATCAATGGTCGCTATTCACAATTACTCAGACCAATGTATGAAGTTTTCAGCTTGCTGGGAGCGGAGCCGCTCTGTCAAAACCGAATTTATGGAATTTTAATAAAATACAAATAAAGTGAAATGAACGATTATCTTGGTCAAATCTGTGTGTGTCTAATTTATGCTATTCTAAGGGGGGGGGGCACTGTCAAACACGTTCTTTATTACTGGTTCTTCTTTTGTTCATTAAGGATTCTA